>VMBQ01001952.1:0-81469 GCA_007657795.1 Dreissena rostriformis
TGATTTTCGCAAAGAAGAGACTTCCTTTAAACGAAACATATATATCGTTTGTTTAAATTTGATTAACACTCAGTTTTCGTTTTACACATTCAAATCACACTTTTAGACCCTCGTCATGCGAAAATTGGTCTTATGGCGTTTCGGTCAGCGTTGCTCAAGCCCAGCCTGCGCAATTACACAGTCTGGTCAAGAGCTGCGCTGTCCGCTTTAAAATCACGCAAGGCTTCATGGTCTTATAAGGGATCTCCTGACCATACTGCGGGATGCGCAGTTTGGGCTATAGCATCGCTGGCCGCAAATGGCATAAGACCCATGTTCGCATGAATCGGGTCTTTAAAAATCTCATCGCGTCTTGTAAATGGAACATCTAAGCACAATACTTTTCGATAGAAAATTTAAGTCAAAATGTGTTATTTATAGCAAACTGACAACTATCGACAGCCTATTCAGGCTGTCAGCAACGATTTCGGGTTGACCGAGTACGGCAAACATTTGTGGTTAGAAAATTAAACGATTTCCCTGTTGTCATGACACTACGTTTATATTTTTTTCTTAATTCTTAAGAAAAAGAAAATCAATTCAAGTCATTTCCTTTTGAGAAATTGACATCCATTTTCAGGACAGATTAATTGTAAAATCCATTGAAAAGATAACGTAATGTTAAGTACAATGAATTATACAATTAAGAAATGTTTCTTATGTAATACATATAGTGTTCTAACAGACGAAATGTGTAGTTAACGGTGTTATATTCCATGTCATTATGAACTGATTTATGTTATTAGAACATACGATTTTTCAAGAATATTATTTATTTGTATGCCCCCAACGGGCGGCATATAGTTTTCGCACTGTCCGTCGGTCGGTCGGTCGGTCTGTCGGTCGGTCTTTCGGTCGGTCGGTCGGTCGGTCTGTCCGTCCGTCACACGTTTAGGAAAAGTTCGAACATGGGTCATGCCGGGTCAAAAACTAGGTCACGGAGTCACTTAGTGCGTTTCAAACATTAAGCATGGTGTCCGCTCTTTAATTCAAATAGTTTTCATCCGATCTTCCCCAAACTTGGTCAGAAGTTGAATCTAGATAATGTCTCCGCCAAGTTCGAACACTAGTCCCGAATATCGTGCTGGGGTGAATGTCGAGCCAGCTCTGACATCGACATTCGACTCTAGTCCCGAATATCGAGCTGGGGCGAATGTCGAGCCAGCTCTGATATAGACATTCGGCACAAGTCCCGAATATCGAGCTGGGGCGAATGTCGAGCCAGCTCTGACATCGACATTCGGCACTAGTCCCGAATATCGAGCTGGGGCGAATGTCGAGCCAGCTCTGACATCGACATTCGACACTAGTCCCAAATATCGAGCTGGGGCGAATATCGAGACAGGTCTTACATCGACATTCGGCACTAGTCCCGAATATGGAGCTGGGGCGAATATCGAATATTTTCCCCCTCAATAAAAGTTTTCAGTATTCGGACTTGGCTTTTCATCTAGTAATTCTTTAAAGTGCGTGGATAGCTCTTGAATAGATAGGGAGTAAGACGTTTCTTGCGCACTTTTATAAAGAATGTCAAGCAGATGCAAAATGCAACAACAAATACTGTCCACGTTTTATTCTTTGTTTTATTAATTTCATACATTTGTTCAGGTAAAATGATATCAACAGAGTATGATTGCCATGAATCAATTCGTACGCGTTAAAAAGAACGATAAAAATCCCTTTTCAACGTTTTTGCTTTGTATTCTTCATATTTGTAAAGGTCTTGACCTCGCCCTTGACCTCGCTCTTGACCTCAGCTTTTACTCTGACCTTTACCTCCGCAGCAATGGCTTTGACATTTCGGACCCGTCTGGCAATCGTTGGTGTTTCCCTGTGTACAAAGCATGACAGTTGACGTACCTTCTTGTTAAACACAGTTTGATGAAAGTGTTCAATAACATTTCTGAATGAGCTATAACCAATGAACCGATACTATTTAATAAATGTTTGAGATACGAAAACTGCCGAAAGTATTTGGAATGTTTCTATAGATCTAATATTTATCGAAATATTGCTGACAACGCGTGGATTGCTCACATAAATGGGCCGCGGTCTGTGAAAAGGGGGTTTAATGCATGTGCTTAAAGTGTTGTCCCATATAAGCTATAGTCCGCACATACTAATCAGTGACCACACTATCCGCTTTTATTATGTTTTCAGTTTAACGAAAGTCTCTTTTTAGCACAAGCCCAGTTTCGGCGGAAAGTGTCGTCCCTGATTAGCCTGTGCGGACGGCACAGGCTAATCTGGGAAGACACTTTCCGCTTATGCATTTACCTTGTTTTCTCAGAGCGTGACTCAAATAAAAAGCTACAGACTCATTTAAGTACAAGCAGGATTGACCTTCTGTTTAAGGCGATAGCATTTTAATTCTCATGACCTGTGTTCAAATATCATTGGGAGAAGCTTTTTGCATTTTTCTTTGTTGTATTATTAGTTTTCTCTTTATTGTACTATGTCTCGTTATCATACTATAATATTTTCATTCGTTTGTTTAAACATGTCACTGTTTAGAAATACAATTTGAAACATTGCAGCCTCTATCTAAATAAACACAAATATGTGAACAAGTCCGTTTAACATGAATAAACATAAAATAAGTTTCCAGTTTGAATAAGTCAGACAAAACTTGTTTTGTACTCTTTTACAAAAGGCAATATTTGATTGGATGGTCAAACATATTAAGTGCATGCATACATATGTGAATATATTGTTCACCAAAATGCATTCATAACATAAGATGAGAACACGTGTGTTCACAGTAGTCCATCTGTTGCAAGTTTATTACCCCTATTTAAAATATGGCTTTGCAAATATCAAAGGAACGTGTTCACATAGTTTCGTATTTGTTTTAATGTTATTAAAAAGTTTAACTAACAAAACCAAAGTGTTTTGACTAGTGTATAAAATATTAATAATAGCAGGAAAAAAGTTCATAAAAGTATTGTCTTCCCCGGGATTCAAACCCGGGATGTTTAGGAGCGAAAGTTAACGCGCTGCCACTTTACCTCTAAGGCTCATGAAATTAACAGCGTATTGTAAACCCGTATGATTCCGATTGATGATTATCCATAAAC
This sequence comes from Dreissena rostriformis, assembly GCA_007657795.1. Classification (NCBI taxonomy): domain Eukaryota; kingdom Metazoa; phylum Mollusca; class Bivalvia; order Myida; family Dreissenidae; genus Dreissena; species Dreissena rostriformis. Next base: position 3,117 of record VMBQ01001952.1, read on the forward strand.
GAACACATATGAGTCGTGTTCTGAGAAAACTGGTCATAATGCATGTGCGTAAAGTGTCGTCCCAGATTAGCCTGTGCAGTCCGCACATGCTTATCAGGGACGACACTTTCCGCCTTAATTTGGATTTTTGCTAAAGAGAGACTTCATTAAACGAAAAATGTCATAAAAACGGAAAGAGTCGTCCCTGATAAGCCTGTGTGGACTGCACAGGCTAATCTAGGACTACTTTTACGCACATGCATTATGAACAGTTTTCTCAGAACACGACTCATATGTTTTAACAGTTTTTCTAACTCAAGAGTGTTGTTTTGCTTGTTTGAAAAAGTTTAATCAATCCAACCTGTCCTCATCCGGTATCGTAGCCTGATCGACGCCTGCCCGGGTCTCGCGGCGCCTCCTGGCTGCCTCTCGGTGACGGAACTTCTGGCGCTCCTGGATGCGCCTGTCTTCCAGTAGGTCCTCGCGGAGGTAGTGAGCGAGTACTTTCTTTTCAGAAGGCGTATGCTTGAGCTGTGAACAATAAATGTATCATGACAAAGAGGTAATACATGGGCCGATTATTTTCATTTAATGAAATACATTCACTCGCATTTTAAAGAATTTTCTCAAATGTCCGTTCTTAAAATATTAAAGGATTTTTTTAAATATCCATTGTGAAACAACAAGCTTAAGGCTTTTTTTTCAAGTGTTGCTACTTTAAAGTAGCGTTTTTCCATCATGTTTTATTATTATTTTAAGTAAGCTTTTACGGGTGTGCGCTCCTACCAGGAACCTACCGGAACGCGTTGTGTCTTAGAGAGCCGCTCGGGCACGCGACCTGTGTATCGTGGAGGATCCGCTTTGATCTGGAAGGAGACTCCGCCTGGCGCTAGTCTAGGGTACTGCGCTGCATATGTAATAAGGTAAACAACGTTCAATATCCCAGCACCATTAACTGTTATCTGCTAAGTTTACATCTGGCCACGATCTCCCCGATTAGCCAGAGGCTAAAAAATCGGGGAGCTCTACGATTGAATGGTATACTCCACGTTCTGTTACGCTTCCTTACGAAATCAGCACGTTTTGTTGCTACGATCGAGCCCACGATTAGCATCACGTTCTGTTACGCTTTGTTGCGATCAACACGATTGGCTTCCACGCTCCACCACGTTCCGTTGCGTCCTGTTAAGATCTCCCACGACAAAGCCGCTTTGTTGCGATCTCCGGCGAAGGCCTCGCTATGTCACGATTAGAAAATGAATCGGGGCAATCGTGGTGAAATTTACGCTAGGTTTACATCTGGCCACGATTACCACGATGTCCCCGATTCCAGAGCATCGTGGCGAACGAAACAGAGCGTGGAGTCAAATCGGGGTGATCGTGGGGAAGCGTAACGGAACGTGGTTGAATCGGGGACATCGTGGGNTTTTATTTTTTTTTTCGTTTTAGTTTGTTGTTGTTTTTTGTTGTTGTTTTTTTGTGTGGATGTTTGAATATATTTTTTTTTGTTAATGTGTTATTATTATTATTTATTTTATTTGTTGTTCATTTTATTTATTGATTATTATTTGGGAGCAGGAAATCGGAAACGGGACTAAAAGTGTGTTTTATAATTCAAAATACGTATTTTACGATATTCGAGGACCTTTAAGGATACTTAGCGCATCTTGAAAAACAGTAAAGAAACGTCCCTTAAAAATCAATAGCATAGTTACGCATATTTTGAATTTCAGTTCAGGATTTTTCAAACTTCTTAAAAAATCTGTAATTAATCTGACTGTCATGCATCGTAGTCTATTATCTGTTTTATATTCAAAACATAAAGACCGTTTAATGAGGGTTCAGGAACATGGCTTAAAATAGTTCACTTAGTAAATTGTTCGAAATTTATTCAAATACTTTAAAACAACAAGGTAAACTAGAATTAAAATCGACATTGGGTATTATTCATGTTTTGTAAGACATCAATATATGTGTAAGACATGTCAGATAGTTTTCTCATTTTCTTACCAATACTTTAGGTTAAGCAACACTATATCACCCTGTGACATAGTGGCAAATTTTATCAAATATGTTAAAACAAATTGAATATATAAACGACGAACAGTATAATTAAATAATAGTTTTAACCAGACTACAATAAACAAACATAATGTTCTAGCATTTCAATTGCTTTTACATTTGCATCAAATCGCAGGGTATATAATAATCTACCTATACGTCAGTTTATTGATTGGTATTTTAGCGCTAAAATCATCATACAGTTCACGTTTGTTTGAACTAATGATTCGATTAACTTATTCACTTATTGCTTACCTGGGTCCAAATAGTTCGAGTCCCTGCTTGATTCCACAGGATTGGTGTTAATTTTCGGCATTTCTCCAATATTCGTTGTCGATGTGGCCTGGTCTGTATTCGGCGTACCTAAGACCTGGTCTGTATGCGGCTCACTTAAGACCTGGTCTGTATTTCCCTTACATAAGATCTTGCCCATATTCGGCCGACATAAAATCTGGCCTTTATCCTGCGTACCTAAGGCCTGTTCTGAATTCGGCTTACATAAGACCTGGTCTGTTTTCGGCTTACTTAAAACCTGGTCTGTATTCGGCTTACATAAGGCCTGTTCTGTATTCCCCTTACATGAGATCTTGTCCATATTCGGCCGACATAAAATCTTGTCTTTATTCGGCGTACTTAAGACCTGGTCTGAATTCGGCTTACATAAGACCTGGTCCGTTTTCGGCTTACTTAAAACCTGGTCTGTATTCGGCTCACATAAGACCTGGTCTGTATTTCTCTTACATAAGATATTGTCCATATTCGGCCGACATAGAATCTGGTCTTTATTCGGCGTACTTAAGACCTGGTCTGAATTCGGCTTACATAAGACGCCTGTTTTCGGCTTACTTAAAACCTGGTCTGTATTGGGCTTACATAAGACCTGGTCTGTATTCGGCTTACTTAAAACCTGGTCTGTTTTCAGCTTTCTTAAGACCTGGTCCATATTCGGCTTACTTAAAACCTGGTCTGTATTGGGCTTACATAAGACCTGGTCTGTTTTCGGCTTACTTAAGACCTGGTCTGAATTCGGCTTACTTAAGACCTGGTCTGTTTTCGGCTTACTTAAGACCTGGTCTGTATTGGGCCTAGATGGGGCCTTTTCTGTATTCGGCTTACATGAGCCCTGTCCCATACGCTCATTTACTAATAGAATATGCAGGTTATGTCGCTGGTTTGCATGTTTTTACATTTTACGCGATGAAACGCCGTTGATATTGGCAACGTCTGTTTCAACGACGCATCAATCGAACGGATGACGTCAGTTCCAACGTCATTTTGTTAAATATTAAAACGCGCTTATGTTTGAGGAATAATTTCCGGCGTATTGTTGGTTATTGCAGTAATAAGCAAAGGCGTGGAGTTCCGATGTCTAGGGATTAAACAACGAGGGCGACAACCGTTGGTTATTACCGCCACTGACGCGTTGTTTACACACCGGTCTTTACTGAGATAGGTAAAGCAACGCTAAGCATGATGGGAGCGCTTTAATTTTAAACGTGCCGTCATGAACACGAAGTGACAGCGTAAAACTGGTTAACATTTGAATGTATCTATCAATTATTATTCGTGTGTCTGTGTGACCTACACGTCAGATATTATTTATTTGTATTGGCCATGCCAATGGTAAACAGATGTGAATGCTTCCGAATGTGAACATGGAATGATGATGTGATTGCCTAAATTCAATTATCATATCTTGTTCACTTGAGTGTCAAAACAAGTTTATGAAACTTCTGTATTTATTGTTCCAAATGCTCTAACAGCAAGTAATATTGTTTTATATGCATGATTTAATTATTATGTTAATTGCCATGAGTTAATTTTGATTTTTGGTTGGTAAATTATCAAGAATCTAAAATTGTACGTTGGATACGGAATCTGGATAGTGCCATCTATAATCTCGCCCTTCTTTCATCAACGGCGACACACGACACACGAAGCGATACACGATATTTTGCGCGACTCACGNATCAATAGCATAGTTACGCATATTTTGAATTTCAGTTCAGGATTGTTCAAATTTCTTAAAAAATATGTAATTAATCTGACTGTCATGCACTGTAGTCTACAATCTGTTTTTTATTCAAAACATAAAAGACTTTTTAATGAGGGTTCAGGAACATGGCTTAAAATAGTTCACTTAGTAAAATGTTTGTAATTTATCCAAATACTTTAAAACAACAAGGTAAACTAGAATTTAAATCGACATAGGGTATTATTCAGCTTTTGTTAGACATCAATATATGTGTCAGACATGTCAGATTGTTTTCTCATTTTCTAACCAATACTATAGGTTAGGCAACACTATATCACCCTGTGAAATAGTGGCAAATGTTTTCATATACGTTAAAACAAATTGAATATATAAACGACGCACAGTTTAATTAAATAATAATTTTAACATGACTGCAATAAACAAACATAATTTTCTAGCATTTTAATTGCTTTTACACTTGCAAAAAATCGCAGGGTATACTAATCTACCAATACTTCAGTTAATTGATTGATATGTTTGCGCTAAAATCATCATATAGTTCACGTTTGTTTGTTCTAATGATTCAATTAGCTTATTCACTAATTGCTTACCTGGGTCCAAATAGTTCGAGTCCTTGCTTGATTCCACAGGATTCGGCATTTCTCCAATATCCGTTGTCGAAGTGGTCTGGTCTGTATTCGGCTTACTTAAGACCTGGTCTGTATTTCCCTCACATAAGATCTGGTCCATATTCGGCCGACATAAGATCCGGTCTGTATTCTGCTTACTTAAGACCTGGTCTGTATTCGGCTTACTTAAGACCTGGTCTGAATTCGGCTTACCTAAGGCCTGGTCTGTATTTCCCTTACATAAGATCTGGTCCATATTCGGCCGACATAAGATCTGGTCTGTATTCGGCTTACTTAAGACCTGGTCTGAATTCGGCTTACTTAAGGTCTGGTCTGTATTTCGCTTACATAAGATCTGGTCCATATTCGGCCGACATAAGATCCGGTCTTTATTCGGCTTACTTAAGACCTGGTCTGTATTCGGCTTACTTAAGGCCTGGTCTGTATTCGGCTTACATAAGACCTGGTCTGTATTCAGCTTACATAAGATCTGGTCTGTTTTCGGCTTACATAAGACCTTGTCTGTATTCGGCCTACATAAGACCTGGTCTGTATTTGGCCTACATGAGGCCTTTTCTGTATTCAGCTTACATAAGTCCTGTCCCATACGCTCATTGACTATAATAATATGCAGATTATGTCGCTGGTTTGCATGTTTTTACATTTTACGCGATGAAACGCCGTTGATATTGGCAACGTCTGTTACAACGACGAATCAATCGAACTTATGACGTCAGTTCCAACGTCATATTTGTTAAATTTTAAAACGCCCTTATGGATAAAGAATTATTTCCGGCTTAGTGTTGGTTATTGCTGTAATAACCAACGGTTTGGAGTTCCGATGTATAGGGATTAAACAACGAGGGCGCTAACCGTTGGTTATTACCGCCACTGACGCGTTGTTTACACACCGGTCTTTACTGAGATAGGTAAAGCAACGCTAAGCATGATGGGAGCGCTTTAATTTTAAACGTGCCGTCATGAACACGAAGTGACAGCGTAAAACTGGTTAACATTTGAATGTATCTATCAATTATTATTCGTGTGTCTGTGTGACCTACACGTCAGATATTATTTATTTGTATTGGCCATGCCAATGGTAAACAGATGTGAATGCTTCCGAATGTGAACATGGAATGATGATGTGATTGCCTAAATTCAATTATCATATCTTGTTCACTTGAGTGTCAAAACAAGTTTATGAAACTTCTGTATTTATTGTTCCAAATGCTCTAACAGCAAGTAATATTGTTTTATATGCATGATTTAATTATTATGTTAATTGCCATGAGTTAATTTTGATTTTTGGTTGGTAAATTATCAAGAATCTAAAATTGTACGTTGGATACGGAATCTGGATAGTGCCATCTATAATCTCGCCCTTCTTTCATCAACGGCGACACACGACACACGAAGCGATACACGATATTTTGCGCGAAAGTCGCGGCGACGCACGATATTTTGCGCGATACACGAAGCGACGCGCGAGAACGTACCACGAACTATCGCCCTTGTGTAGGTAGCCCAAAAGGCGATATATCGTGTTAAATATAGCGTGCGTCGCCGCGACTGTCGCGCAAAATATCGGGCGTCGCCGCGACTGTCGCGCAAATTATCGTGCATCGCCGCGACTGTCGCGCAAAATATAGTGCGTCGCCGCGACTGTCACGCAAAATATCGTGTATCGCTTCGTGTGTCGTGTCTCGCGTTCAAAGGGCGACGCACGAAACACAAAGCGACGCACGATATTTTGCGCGACAATCGCGGCGATGCACGATATTTTATTATTCAAGTATCGCCCATATTATCCGAATCTCGTGTATCGCGGTCTAATTTCAGACCGCGACACACGACACACGAAGCGATACTCGATATTTTGCGCGACAGTCGCGGCGACGCACGATATTTTGCGCGATATACGAAGCGACGCGCGAGAACGTACCACGAACTATCGCCCTTGTGTAGGTAGCCAAAAAGGCGATATATCGTGTTAAATATAGCGTGCGTCGCCGCGACTGTCGCGCAAAATATCGGGCGTCGCCGCGACTGTCGCGCAAAATATCGTGCATCGCCGCGACTGTCGCGCAAAATATAGTGCGTCGCCGCGACTGTCACGCAAAATATCGTGTATCGCTTCGTGTGTCGTGTCTCGCGTTCAAAGGGCGACGCACGAAACACAAAGCGACGCACGATATTTTGCGCGACAATCGCGGCGATGCACGATATTTTATTATTCAAGTATCGCCCATATTATCCAAATCTCGTGTATCGCGGTCTAATTTCAGACCGCGACACACGACACACGAAGCGATACTCGATATTTTGCGCGACAGTCGCGGCGACACGCGATATTTGTAGTGTTCAAAATGTGCAGTCCGCACATGATATTTTTATTTGTAGTACCAAAAATGCAATTGCAACAACATTAACATTAGTAATGTTATAATGAACAAGAAAACAACGTAAAGTTGGTCAAACGTGTGTAAAGAAACTGGTTAATGGATTTCGCTTCACTATTTTGTGAGCGAACTGGCCGGTGGAATCCAAAAAGAACGGGGGGAAAAAGAAATCTTTGTATCGAATGCTTACCACTCTGACCAAAGACACGATTGACTTAAAATTTACGAAACTGGTCGCAGCGATTTTATATATTCTTATTGAGGTTTCAAATTAGGAATGACAAACACACAATCCGATGTGATGGGTTTGTTCGATCATTTTTTTTACTGAAAAATAAACATCCACTTACAAAATATTTTCACAAAATCCAGAGAATGTAGTACATAGAGCTGGTTCGGTAATATTTTTTGTTTAGACAAACAGACAGACAATTGTATTTGCGAATACAATCAGAACTTAGCCATATAAACATAGCAACTATTTCAATATAATAGTTAAGGAACAAAACAGGATGATGTGTTATATAAACGATAAGATACTGCACAGCTGACCCGGTCATCTGTGATAGGGCCGAGACGTATAACGGTCATCTGTAAAATGGCCGAGAAGTATAACGGTCATCTGTAAAATGGCCGACACGTATATCGGTCATCTGTAATAGGGCCGAGACGTATAACGGTCATCTGTAAAATGGCCGAGACGTATAACAGTCATTTGTTAAATGGCCGAGACGTATAACTGTAATCTGTTATAGGGCCGAGACGTATAACGGTCATCTGTAATAGGTCCGCGACGTAAAACGGCCATCTGTAATAGGGCCGAGACGTATAGCGGTCATCGGTAATAGGGCCGAGATGTGTAACGGTCATATGTAATAGGGCCGAGACGTATAACGGTCATCTGTAATAGGGCCGAGACGTATAACGGTCATCAGGCCAAATGCGTCATATGGCAGAAACTATTTGAAAGTAAGACGTTTGTTACATCTTTCGGTTTAGCACGTGCATTTTACTAAACAATTTCTAGGAATTTTCAGAACAACACAACTTTGGCTACGTCCACTATAATTGCTTTATAACTTACATTTATTTCCCTTTTTTGTCTAAAGAAAACAAATTGCGGGTAGTTGTAGAATAATAAATATGGGATATGCATTTTGTAACTTTATTTATTCTGACCATAGGAACGAAATTCCACAAATGAATCAATTTATTTCAGACATCAAATAAACTTAATCTTTTCTTGATAGCATGCAGAACAAAAACCGTTCTTAGATAACGACACTGTATAAATTGTATACATGTGCCCTGAATCATATGCGATAAAGGTAACAGAAGTATGTGCAAACACACCGAGCGTCCAATCACTGATAACGGATACAGATAAATCAATTGAATATTAAAATCGGCTTTCATCTTCCGCTTGGTTTCAACATAGTGTCGTAAATACCCGGGTATGTCATTTATTGTGAGCAAAAAGACTTACAGGAAGTACAGCGATTGTCGTGGTTAAGAGATGGCTGAATGGAAATATAACTCACATAGAATGCATGTTTAGAGAGCCGGAAATACCGTTTTCATTTGAAATGAATAGTGAGATTTTTAAGGCCTATGTTACGTGTTGAAAGTGTTTTGATTTGATGGGGGTGGAAAATTATATATAGATGAATAGTAAAAAAGGAAACGGTGCGTGTTAGTACATGTGTCAATAAACGAAACCCTTATGGAATTTGCTAAAAAAATCGTTATCGAGTCTATTTTAAAGGATTTACGCAAGACATTTGCAGACGATTTATATTAATTTCAATGAACGATAGTTTAAAGTAAAAAAAAAAACGTGATCAGGTAGCTGATTCAATGACTTATTTTTCTTTGGATGCAGAGGCAAAACTTTGCAAAAAACTGAATCAAAGGACTGCATGACATTTAAGAGTTACAATAAACACGTTTTCGACACATGCATGAGACTTCACAACATGTCAGCGTTATAGTATGTTCCTATTAATATCAAACTATCAAAAAATGTTTAAAGAGTTCAACATTAAATTATAAAAAAAAGAAAATAAAGACAATAAAAGCTATGCCTGGCTGGTCGGGATACGCAAATGGCGCTTTTCTGGTCACGTTTGCCGGCGGATGTCTCGTCGTGGTCGGTTATGTGTTGCCTTTCTGGGTGACCTTTGACCACCACACTTGTCCCGCGAGGAAAGAAGTCCGGTTTTTCGCGTATGTGAGCGTCTGGTACACGATGGCCTGCGAAAGGGGCAAGTCGGCCTCATGTGAGATAGAAGGGATACAGTTGAACACGGAAACAAGTACAAACTTAAATTTCAGTTCTATAACGGGATGTAACAGCACAGAGTTTTCAACTAATGTAGCATCAAACCTCGGTAAGTTGCATATATGTATGTGTTTTCAGGAAACATTGTCTCTAAAGTTATTAGTATGAAACTGTAAGCTGGATCATGCTTTACTATATTCATTTCAATATCGTTTAGTTTATCCTTGGCATTATCCTACGTGAATTAGACGTAATCGGCGGATTATAAGCTGTGTGTATGCAGAATCCGCACTACTGGCCTCACTTATGAGTATTGTATATGTATGCATCAAAATGGATATCGGAAAATAGTATTGAATGTGTGTGCATATATGTATTTCATTCGGTTCAAAAGGTTGGTTGCTCCCGCGAAACAATAGACTCGTGCATTCGTGTTTGTATGTTATTTCATCGGTAAACAAGCTAAATTAAAACACTAGTATAATCGACAATACATTCATTCATCGCGATCCCGTATTTGATATATTTATATTGTATTGCAGGTAAGAACACTTACTGGTGGGCCATACAGATTATGACGTCATTTGGCCTCGGTCTCATATTCCTTGCCGCCATTGTGTTTTTGTACTGCAAGTGCGCTAACGTCGCGTCTCGGAGACTCTTCGTTGTGATGTCGCTCCTTCTGCTGACCGGAGGTAACCAATATGAATGTGTAACATTTCGAATCGCACTGACTAAATACGTATATTATGTAGTATAATATCTAAACTTGATTTGCACGTGTTGTTTTTTTCGTTATTGTTTTGTTGTTATCCCCACGCTTTTCGAAGCGTGGGGATATTGTGGTTATGTTGGTATTTTGATCTGACCCCTGGGTCAAAAGTTATGAGGACGGGGCAGTTTTCCTTATATGACTATAGTAAAACCTTGTTAACACTCTAGTTTAGGTTATTTTAAATTAACTTCTTCATTTCTACACCGATTTTACTTCAAATTGATACTGAACATCTCTTATGACAATACGGCCCCACGCTTTTCGAAGAGTGGGCATATTGTGGTTATCTCCGCCGTCTGTCCGTCCGTCCTGGCCAGTATCTCCTCCTACACTATTAGCACTAGAACCTTGAAACTTACACACATGGTAGCTATGAGCACATGTGCGACGGTGTACTTTTTGGAATTTTGATCTGACCCATGGGTCAAAAGTTATGGGGGCGGGGCAGTGTCCCTTANGCCCCGCCCACATAGACCACGCCCACCCAAAATTTTGTTTTAACATAACTTCTTCATTTATTCACCAATTGACTTGAAATTAATACTGAACATCTCTTATGACAACACGGTCTATCTCGACCATCCATGTCCTTATTACCCACCCAGGGCCCCGCCCACAAGGGGCCACAGCCACCCAAAATTGCCTTTTACTCCGTCCGTCCGTCCGTCCGTCCTGGCCACTATCTCCTCCTACACTATTAGCACTAGTTATTTTTAGATTTGATCGAGAATGTAACCCGCCTTCCAGTTTCGCTGAATGGGTCAAGTTCCCCACGGGTACTACTTCCCCGTGCCCCCAAATTTGTTTCGTACTCAAAAAAATTCGTTCCCAGTTTGTTTTTTTCGTACTCAATTTTTTTTTTTTCGTACCCAATTTTATTTTTCCTACCCAATTTTTTTTTCGTACCCAATTTTTTTTAAGAACACAATTTTTTTTTCGTACCCAAATTTTTTTTGGCATAGTTTTTTCGTACCCAAAATGTTCGTACCCAAACCAACCCTGGGGCGCACCGCCCACACAGACCACGCCCACCCAAAATTTTGTTTTAACATAACTTCTTCATTTATTCACCAATTGATGCGGCGTGGGGATACGCGTCGGCAGTTTAATTCAAATTTATTATGTAAGCGCTCAAAAAGTCCTCTTTTTCAATGTTTCGCTATACATGTATTGTTTCAGTACTCAATCTAAAAAAATAATTACCCGTCATTGTGGTACCCGTATCTTAAAATATTTTTTAAAAAAGGTCGGTTATTTGTTTTAGGGAGCCTATTCTTAAGCGTCGTGATAATAGTAGCCGTAGCCATAACATCCGTTTTCGGTATTCCCGATCACAACACTGATCTGGAAACGTTCCCGTGGTCGCTCCTCACTTCCGGTATTGGTTCCCTTTTCTCCTTGGTTGGAGGCGTACTATCTCTTGTGATTGTGTGCTGGTGGAAAACAGACGGAATTATGTTTGCCAAAGGGGAAAAGGACGAGACAGCGGGAGAAACAAATATTGAAATGTCGGAAACTACGGCTCATCCGGCTGGAAATCATCCGTGGTTCACTGACGGTGTTCAGTTCTACAAGGGCGGCGATGGACAGGCTTTATCCGGCCAGAGACCGCTAGCAAGCGGCAATCTACAGAGACGGAACATCTACCCGGCGGATGATACAAACATGAAACCTCCTTATATTTACGACCGCGATAAATGTTCCAGTTATAGCGGTTCAGCCCTGCCCAACGACCGTACTGACACGTCGCAGACGTTCATTTACCCAGGATCCAGAATAGCTACAGTGGATCTCTCACGATCGTCAAATAAGGAGAGAGATATTTCCAGAGGTTATTTCTCTAACTCCAAGAAGTACAAAGACGGCGAGTACGAAGCTAGTCAATATTCCAACCCCGATGGACCCTACGAAGACAACCGCAGCAAACGAGTGTACGAGGACAGACGCCTTGATGACGTCAGCAGTCGACGATTCGATGGTGACCGCATCAGACGAGTTAACGAGGACCAAGAAAGACGCCTTGATGACTTAAGCAGTCGACGATTCGATGGTGACCGCAACAGACGAGTTGGTGAAGAACAAGACAAACGATTGGACGGCGACCAATATGGACGATATGATGGTTACGACAGAGGTTTAAGAGATGATCGCACACAACTTTCGTGGGAAGATCGAAGCAGGCGTTTTGAAAATGAGCGCAGCATGAGATACGAAGAACATAGCAACGCTGGAAACGATGGCTTCAATTTCTTTCCAAAAGACAGAAGCACGGAAGATCGGATTGCAGGCCAAAGACAAGGCCCGGACGAAGGTCGCTATGGTGACAGGAGGGACTATGACAACAGACGCGTTGCGGGGCCTCCAGTATTGTATTAGACTTAGACCTGCAGGCGTGTGCACTCATCTTAGTGGTATTCTTCGTTTGTTTACTTGTATACACAGGGCTTAGTTCTATTAGTGTGTATTTCTTATCTGTCTTTTTACTTTAAAATACTGAAAAACTGTTTTTTTTTTCTATTTAAGTCGTTGCTGTGCACGTTTTAATAAACAGACAGACACGTATGGTGTGCTAGTTATGGGTCCATATTCAGTTATTACTTTCGTAAAGTTATACAATTCCATTCAGTTTTGACTCGTTTTTGCATATCGTTTGTTAAAATCGAATGACATAATCTTATTCCTGTAAATATTGATTATTTGTTTCTCTGTGTGTCTTCTTTGCTTATCATGGCATGTTTTACAGAAAAAAATATGAACTGATCTGTTTGCCTTCTTTATTGGTACATTGATTTGAAGTCGACTAAACGCTGGTGATATTTTTATATAAATAAACGTACTTTCTTGTCGACAACATCGTATTTTGTCTTAAATGCGGTATACACCGAAGTGCAGTAAGATAATTTTGGATGTCATTGATTACATTTGTTTTCATCAAATTATCCTAATCTATGTAGAGGCACGCTGATGTTAAGTTATGAACAAGATAATAATCAAATATAAGTATATCTTATGCTTTCCCGTGGTTTATAAGTAAATAAAAGTGATTCAAAATGAGTAGTTAACTGCTTCACACGGGAACAATAACAGCACAAAAAGTATCGATAAGTTCACTCTAACTTATTTATCTTCGTCTCCTAATTAACAAAGTATATAAAACAGATCGCCATAGATGCCAGACTAATATTTGTCAAATACAAAGGCACTCTGGATCAGCAGACGATTTATTGCATACATTGCGGAGCAATCCGGAGATAGTCGATGTAACACGATTGATACAAAGGGTTGCGCCATTCGTGAAAATTTTAATTACTGGGTCATTCGCGAATTATAATCGAAAATCTACTAAACAATAACATAAATCATCTATGTAGATAACAACAATGAATTGGCTTCGGTTAATTTTAATAGCGAAACATATTACATGTAGTATTATTTACAGATATAAAATATATATTATACGAAGTAATGATAAATCAGATTAATAAAATGAATACATTTATACGTAAACTTAACGTACACAAATCTATTTTTAAAAATGACACGTAAATTTGTGTCGTTATTTGTTTTTCTGTCGTGTAAAAACATACAAATCATATATAATATTGTGATATGTGACATGGTAAACAAAACACTTATTAAACGTGAAATCATTCGGATATGCTATAGCTAACATATACATTTCAATGTCGAATAATTTGAAAAAAAAATAATGGAGACTTAAGTGTACATTGATATTCATGTACATGTTCTATATAACTAATTACACTACACATGTGCTATGTCAGATGCTTTTCACAATGTTCATTGTTGATAAATAGTTCACATTGATGTCAAAACGACATATTATAGTGGCACCATTGTAACAGCTGGTTTATTGCGGGGCGTGCATGTTTGTTTTATTCAATCAAGCCACTCTAACAATCAATCTTGACTAAAACAATCAGTAAAACAAACATAAATAGACGAATAATATTACCGAAAAACGCACTCGCCCTTCGGACCCACGCAATCTATTTTATCATCTTAGAGGGACGTAACTCATTCTTGACACACGTTATTCCACAGAAGTTATTTCCCATGTTAACAAAATAAATTAAAAATATTTATTAAGTGACAAATATATCCAATGATTTATGCTTTCAGAACTTTTCAAAAATGTAAAAAAACGATAATTTTTAAGAGTTAAAATAAATGACATATAGTTAAATCAAAATCAATGTAATAAAATATTCGCGATAAAGATTAGATTGGTAAATAATCATACACTTACACCCATATCGTTAAATACTGGGACATTTTGACATAATTATAATGATGCGAATGTTAGTTGTAACAATGGTACAGGAATGTAATCTGTAACACTGAGACACGATTAACGCGCCTGCGTGGCTGCAATTCGTGGTTCAAGTTCGACATTAATTTTTGTGTCGTGTTCTGAGAAAACTGGGCATAATGCTTGTGCGTAAATTGTCATCCCAGATTAGCCTGTGCAGTCTGCACAGGCTAATCAGGGACGACAATTTCCGCTTTTATGGATTTTTTTGTTTAAATGATGTCTCTTCGAAGCGAAAATCCAGTTTAGGCGGAAATTGTCGTCCCGGATTAGCCTGTGCGGACTGCACAGGCTAATCCGGGATGACAATTTACGCACAAGCATTATGCCCAGTTTTCTCAGAACACGACACTTATGACTAAACTTTAATAGTTCACAAAACTTTACTTAACACAATAGCGAGCAGAAACTGACAGCTTATATGAGGCATATTTTACAAGTTTTCCGGTTTATTGAATGAGCTGTCTGCAGATCCACGTAAGTCAGTATGTACACGATATGTTGAGATAATACTTTGGGGTTATATGTTCAATGTACACGAAAGGAAGAACCGGAATATACATATTATAATTTAAGCTTCATATGCAATGTCTTCATATTTTTTTTTACTTATTAACAAAACAAAAGTCATAATATCACATATGCATTTAAAATTAGATTCCACAAATAGTTGGCCGAGTAAACAGCTAAAATTCATTTTGATTTAAATAGAATTATATGAACTTGCAATAATGTCTTAAAATGATTAACGCTGAGTACTTGTAAGAACTTCGGCCCATCTTGCATGTTTTACCAATCAGGTGCTGAAAATATAACAAAGAGTTGCAAATTTTCGTTATTAGACAACTCATTTACCGAAATATTACGCTGGCAGTTCTGATTACATGGTACAAGTATTTGTAAACCTGATTGCATTGAAAACAGATGCTCGCAGCGCGTACAATATACGTACACAGGCATGCAACTATTGACGCGTTCCTTCCTGAAAACAACAACAACATTAAAACCGACCCGTACTTTGAGAGTAAGGCCTGTACATGTTGCCATTGGACTGAGTCGCGCTGTACGGGTATTGGTGGCTATTGCCTTCGTACCCTCGGTTGGAGACCCCTTTCTCGGCGCTCCGCCGATAATCGTCGCGATAATCAGCGGCCGGGTAACTCACTCGGTAATCCGGCGCCGGGTAATTCCCGCGGTAGTCCCTCGATTCTCCCATGTGTCCACTCGGGTTATCCCTAAATTCGTCCGCGGGATCCCTGTACTTCTTAGATTTTGAGAACATTCCCCGCTCGTAACGATTTTCCCTATCGTAGTCCCTGTAGTCGTAACTTCCGGCGCCCGGAGGCTGTCTGGTGCGGTCGTATGACTGACTAAGACTGGTCATCGGCATTGTAGGGTCGTGGGCAGGGTAGCCCTTTTCCTCGGGGCTCTCGTCGCCGAACTGAGCCCAGAAGCACGTTGCAACCAGCACGATGCCGGCGGACAGTAACACGAGCAGGCTACCCACGCCAAACAGCAGCACGGACCACGGGAACGTCTCGCCGTTCAGGGTGAACTTAAGGTCGAACGTTTTGCCGAGGCCGATTGAGATCATGATCGAGATGCCCAGAGCTCCACTGCCTGGAAATATAATGAACGCATTTCATGAGCCGCGTTCTGGGAAAACTGGGCGTATTGCATGTATGTTATGTCGTCCCGGGATTAGCCTGTGCAGTCCGAACAGACTTATAACTTAAAAAGTTAAAACTTTTATTTTATTTTTCGTTTTAAGGAAGTACATGGATCTTCTTGGCAAAAATACTGTAAAGGCGGAAAGTGTACACCATGATTTTGTGACGAAGAAGATGGCATGAACGGCTAGAATGATGATAATTTCTATGTGCCGATGATTATGCACGATGGTCCCGGCTAAAATGACGATAACTAATATTACGATGATGACGATGATGTGTGTTTTCCGATGATGACGCATTATTGTACCGACTAAAGTGACGATAACAATAATGATGAGCATGACGATGATGTTTTTGTGTTGGTGCCGATGAATAATGCATGATGGTCCCGGCTAAAAATGACGATGACAAAACTCAAGATAAGACCGATGATGAAGACGATGGTATATACGACTTAAATGACGATGATGATAACACTGATAACAACGATGCTGCCGATGCTGATGACGCTTACCTCCAGCGGCGAGGAGCAGGCCCGCGAACGCGAAGAAGCCCCGGGAGTGGATACCCGCACAACGGCAGCAGAGCAAGATGAGCGCGGCCAACACGACCAGCCCCAGTGCGATAGTGGAGGTGATCTGGAGGGCCCACCAGTAGTCGAAATGAGCTGAAAACAACACAATGTCACATCTAACTAAATGGATGGAAATTGCAGCTATAATTAAAAGTTCGTCTCCACTTTCGTGAATCTAGAAAGCAAATTAGGTAGGAGTGCTTGGACACACTCCATGTCCTCATATAATGCAGCCTAAGACGCAGAAGGAGTTCATAAAAACTTCGAAATACACAAGGCCAGACAAACTCGATTCAATTCGGCCAGCTAACTTTGGAGCGAGCGAGCGAAATAGAAAAAAAGTGTTTGTTTTTTTTTTCGTTTTCGATATGATCAAAGGCGCGCCCAATGCGTAGCATAACAAAAGTCAGTGATTAAATAGGTGTTGAACTGCTCTGCCAAACGCATTACGCTTGCTAGATGCCGATATTTTGTAATATTATCTGTTTAACAAAATTAAACTGTCCATGTCGTAAAATATGTTGGCGTAAACAAAATGAATAGAAAAAACAACAACTCTAATTAAATCGAATGCGGGGGAAAGGGATTCATGCGGACGGAAAAAAAAATCTGTTTATATTTATTTCATTTAACGAATGTTAGATTCGGAAAACCCGACGAACATCTGATTAATTTGTTGTGGCCTTACTAGAGATGTAGAAAGGTTAAGTATAGCGGTCAAACTCCATCAAATCAATATACGTTATATCCCATCGTGTTGTTCTCAATCGATGTGCCTTGTTTTATTCATGTATTGTTCATATATCGTGTTCTTGTTATTATTGTTTTTGTGTTGAAGTTTAACGTCAACAACGGGATTCTTATACAAATTTGAGAACCATGACCGATAATGTCATGTTATGAAAGAAAACAGTTGCCAAAGAGTATTTGATAATTTACATTTTAGCCTCGCTCTGTGAAAAGGGGATTTAATGCATGTGCGTTAAGTGTCGTTCCGGATTAGCCTGTGTAGTCCGCACGGACTAATCAGGGACGACACTTCGCATATACTAGATTTTTGCTAAGAAGAGACTTTCTGTTAAGGAAAATATCATAAAACCAGAAAGCGTCGTCCCTGATTAGCCCGTGCGGACTGCACACGCTAATCTGGGATGACACTTTACACACATGCATTAAACCCCCTTTTCACAGAGCGAGGTGCATGTTTACATCAAAAGGTTAACCTTATATAGGCGTAGGTTGATCGTCATTGCTACACAGGTTATGAAAATTGTAGTAGAGTTAAAAGGTGGCGGTGGTGAAGGTATACTATAGGAACATTATGGTATGTTGTTTCTTTGTAAAAACTTTGTTGGCCATAATTGATAACAACAGGTCAAGCGTGGAGAGTTTAACAAAATGCTGAATGTGTGAATAAGGTAATGGCCGAAAATTGAACGGCTTGTAGTGTTGAAATTGCGGTTGACGGGCCAGCAATAACATGTCTTAACCCAGGGGTTAATTGGGTAGTAGCCGAGTATAAAAAAGGCCAGATACTTTCCTTCGAGGTAGTGAAGCGTTAATGTAGCGTTATATTTAATATGTAGATATACCAGAATTCCAAAAAGCTCTTTTTATTACATGATTTGGGTGACCCGTTATTTCAAGATCCGAATCCGTACCCGCGTCTTAAATCGGGCTCATGAAATAGAACAAGTTTTCGCGGGGGAAAAAACGCATCAGTCCTTTTTTAGTTCGGTTAAATAGCATATTTTCCTTATTATTAAATCCAACTACCGGTAGCTATCATCTGACATTAACTTCCTCATAATGTAATGTAATGATATACCATATAACTTACTACTCTAGTCAACACTTTTCCTTGAAAAAAAACTCCAGCATTTCCCGCGCAAAGTACTGTAGATTAAACCCATACATAATTAGTCAATTTATTATTATATTGGTATCTATATTAAGTGTATTGTAGTATTTATACGCGTCTCTGAAGTGTCCTAATAAATGTTTTAAAAGTATGTGATCTCGAGCCTATTATATTACTCTGTCAGTCTGTAGTCAACGCTAATTTACACAACGGATGAATTACGGTCGCACTTCCTTATGGCAAACATTATTTAACATATTTCGACATACACAAACTATAGGAGATTGCATGCACAGTTTAACAAAGCTTGCAGCGCCGTTGTATTTTGACATACGCAGATCTTCCGCGTTGTAAAAAAATATTCGACTACGTGACTGTAACGAATATATCGATTGCGATACGATGAGTAACTTACCCTTTAAGGTGTGGAATAGGAAGTGCGCAAACGCTTATGGAGTGACAGGAAAATGGCAGAACATGCCAGTAATTCGTTGGTGTTTATTTTTTCATCCGGAATGCCATTTAAAATTATAGTTGACATTCTTTCATAACAGCCCATGTGTTGTCAATTAGATAATTTAAAAAAAAGTTATTCAAATGATTGTCATTATAATATTATAAATATGCACATTTTTTATGCTTATCTAAATACATTATTTAAAGTAACATGCGGTTGATAGTGAATTGTTTAATTAGTGTTGACAGTGATAAATCGACGTTATATACGTGTTGCTATATGAGTTCAGTGCGTTTTAAAACTTGTCATAATTACAACAACAACAACAACAACAACAGTATGCTATTATATAATAGCGTAGACAGTTGATTGGTATAATACATAATGTATCCCTTCGGGATATTACTACATTATATATTTACTACACCCCGAAAGAGGCCTATGATATTAATTTCATTATACTGAACAAAGATACTTAGTATTAAACAAGTCGAACGTGCAGAGTTTTTATGTAAATCTAGCGCTAATCAACATTGACTTGTTTTTATAAATTTTAATGAGCGCCTATTCAGATTATTAGCTTGAGCGGAAATTTCGGGAAACCCGTGCTGGTATTTTAAACCCCTTGCGCTGGGTTACCCTATTAAAAAGTATAGCACGGTCGGGATGTATAACGTCCCAACGTCATACCATATTAAAATTATGCAGGGATGGTTGCATGGAAATTAAATTTTGAAAAGGCATGTGAGGTATAATAAAGAACAATTACCTCACATTACCAAATCATAAATGCGAGTTTATTTACTGCCTAAAGCACCATTTACTACTGTGTGATGATGCATATTGATTACCGGTATGTTACGTGCATTGTATATGACAAGTTGGAAGCAGCTGACATTGATCGAATAGGAACCGCCATCTGGCGATGTTGATCGGGATGTTGCCTTCAAGATTGCGTCAAAACAATCCGGTGGCAATGAGACGCACGGGTTCACGTTGTCTTTACACCCAACCCAATAGAATGCAACTATTCCTGACTGATGGTGATCCCTTGTTTGATTTTATTTCGAGACATGGTCGTGCATGTTACATGACCACAACAATCAAACAATTGAACCGCGTTGACAGAACACATTTTTCGAAAGAAAAAAAAGAGACTTCTGAAAATTATTTCAAACTTCCATGAAACATGGACGTTAATATGTTTATTATAATTTCCCTGCAAAGAATAGTACAATCAAATGTTAATATTTTTTTATTTTAAACACGGATTCAAGATTCGTATAATTAATACGTAAACCGCTTTTTAATCGATCATGCTTTGCAATGTGAGACAACGCAAACAATGACATTGAAACTATATAGGAATGGTCTGCACGTTTGCGAAATAAAAGTGTCTTGTGTCCCGAGCATAATGGTCCAGGTTCACCCTGTATATGAGTCATTACATCAAAACACACGCAAGGAAAAGGAAAACGCCCGCATGAGCTAACATAAGTTTGAAGATTTTATCAAAATACGCCCAAGTGCGGTAAGTGTCAACACAATAGTCGATATATAAATGTTTGAACTACATTCCGGACCAACCTATATAAATCTGATTTTTATCATACTCACATGACAAATACTCAGATTTGAAGACGCTGTATCTAAATAACCGGATTTCGACATAAATTATATTACAATACGTTAAGTATCGCAGATATTTCGTTTTGCAAATTCCAGTTTAATATTTCATCGGCATTTGGGTGTGAGCTTTTTTTTATTATGGATCAGTAGCAATTACCTTCCATTTTTTAATATCGAAATGTCTTCGCAAATTATATTAATAATATAAATATACATCATATTAAAATTAATAAAAAAAAGTATTGACAACAAGACAATCGGCTTTAAAATAAACACGTGTGCGACTTTAGTAAAACAACAGGACAAAGATTATTGGTAACGTGTCTTCTCGGACCTCTGATTTCCGCTTCCTGTTAACGAGACTTCTCGAAAACTACATTTTCCAGACACCATGACCCATACATTAATTGAGATTAACTCAATCCTTATAGTTAAACGATCTGTGGCCTGAATGATGCGATAATATTCCATCCCATATTTTAGTGATTGGAAATCGTCTACCCCGGTATATCTACTACGGTTATTTTCATAAACATAATTGATTCATGAATTGTCAGACAAAATTAAGAAAATATACATGTTAATAATAAAAAAGTAGCGAGAGTAAATGATAGTATTTTATATCAGGCACGTCTATTTATATCAAGTTATGCTAAATATAAAAAAACGAGTTATACTCATCATTTGTATCGAACATTGCATATGCATGCTAGGCGCATCAATGAATACATTTCGAGAAATAACAAACACATCTGTCACCACATTTTACTTAAAAGGTGTTAAACAGTATAGACGGAAAAACATATAATTGAGAAGATTAAAAAAAAATCGCACAATGCGACCAAAATTTAACTATGAAATAACACATACGCTTAATAGATGCGTTTGTATACTAGTATGTAGTTCAGGTTATTGCGCTATCTTTAAGAAGGAAACTAACTTTTTGGGGTTTTGTTTACAAACCAGCTAGAATTAATTCAGTTTCACGAGTTGGAAAATCAGTTACGTAAAAAATAGTATATAAAATATAGGCGCGGAGAATATCGGTATCTATTCACGTCTCAACCCATGAATTGCAGCATTGAAATTGCTTTTTTTGTATTCTAAATAAAAGAAATATTAATTTATCAGACTCAGTACAATTGTTCATTAATATCTTCGGTTCTAGAATACAATTATGATGATTACAAGCGTTGAACATTATTTTCATTTCAACCACTTATTTAAACACATATACATTTTAATATCAAACAGGTAATATTATACATGTACCTTAAAACGTTATTGTACGATTGCATTCCCTAATACATGAAAATGTGCTTAATTCTTTTGGCATTAAATGTTCTCGCTGCATTTAATTATCGAGAGAATCTAGATAGAAACCAATCATGTTTGAAACTATTGCCTTCATAACCAATGTATTGAGGGATAATGGCGCAACCGTAAGTGGATTTCTTTAAGAACTTTAATTATTGTATGCATTATGCAATTAAAATAATCTCTTGACGGCCCTTACATGACCACAGGACAGTGAATTCAAATGGCAATCGAATGGAAGTTTCAAATTCCCAAGTATTCAGATGTGACGAGGATAAAAGGTGTTGTAGTTATTGTGGCTGTAAAAGATTGTGTACATCTAAAAATCAATCACGTCGTCAATTGTATTCTCTGTCTAGTTCACACGTATAGTAATACTAGTATAACAAAACATTGTCGAACTCACGAGTTTGCGTCTGTTATTATTCTACCTCGTTATTATGCTAATGATAGTCGTTGTTGGTAAGGTATGTGATGATCATACGTAATTAATAAGATCGAGCCAATGATATGTACAACTCCTCCATAATACGTCTCTCATATTTCTTGATCTATCTCGGGCATTCAATGAGTGTTATTTATTTGTCAATATCTCGTTTTATGCGTGGCCAAGTCCCTGCAATATTCCAGTGCCGATTAGATAGGTAAGTTCGAAAAGCCTTTTGCAGTGTGTGATATACTGTTTTTGCAAAGATTAAGATCGAAATACAAACCAGATATTATTAAAATTGTAATAGCCTTTAAAACTGAGCCTTTTCATCGATTGTATCCACCAATTTTATAAAAGAAAAATATGCATTTGCTTACTTATAAAGTTATAAGCTCATTCCATGAAAAACAAAATACACTCGAAACCCAACCGGGACCGACAACGAAAGTTCGAACCATCCGGAATTCGAGCCAACTTATTTCTTATATACTTATGTTTACTAACATGAATCTGCAATATATTTACATCTCCAGTTAAAGAGTATTCATAATGCCTCAACTACTTTCTCCTATTGAATTAATAATATTTTGTATGAGCCATTGATCTGTTAGCGTCTAGTAAGAATGCTTAAATTAAACATCAATACCGGTAAATGGATAACATGTCTCCGAAGATGCGTAAATCTCTAGTTTTCTATTTAGTTGAAAGGATATACTAAGTCCGGAAATACGATTTAGACTAGTTACAAGTATGAAGCCTGGTCTCATAACGAGTGTAATTGACAATCAATCGATGGTATGGGCGGATTGATGGAGAAAATCCGTTCCCAGACATACTGTGTTAAGATCGATAGGCTCAAGATACTGAGTTGATGATATATAATGATAATCGATCTACCTTGAACACTAATCGAGAATTGTTCATTAGGGATGTTTTGGTTTTATCATACAGACGATTTTTCTTGACGTTGTTGTCTACGTGTTTTTTCTTCATAAAGTTGCTTTTTGTGATGACGATAATGATGCAGAAGATGACGATGATGATGACGAGGAGGAGGATTGTCATGATGTTATTGTTGCTTTTGTCGATAGCGTCGTCATTTTGCTTATTTTAGTTGTTGGTGGTAACGGTGGTGTTGTTGTTTATCTTGTTGTTGCTGCTGTCGGTTGCGGTAGTGGTCGAAATAAATGCAGGTTTTTGTGACTCAAGCAAAACAGTATACCGTTATCTACAACATTTAGAATAATTTAAGGTGAAAGTATTGCTAACGATTGAAATTGTATTGTGATGCACAGATTAACAGTGCTAGTTCAACAAGGGTAACCTGTATTGATTATCTGATTTTATTCCAAAAACTTAGTTTGCAAACAACGATGTTTCACATTGTATGCAAATTATGTGTGCTCCTGATACCAAAAAAGTTACGCTACAATGACATTTGACAAAAATAAACTCGAACACGCGTCAATATGAAAACGTGTACGATGTGTACTAATATGCAATGGCAGAATGTATTAAACCTTCATCTCTACAAAAGCCGCAAGTACGTAACTGTATACATACTGAAACCGTATACTGGCATGTAACTGTATACATACTGAAACCGTATACTGGCATGTAACTGTATACATACTGAAACCGTATACTGGCATGCATTAATATGCACAAATACTGCGTTGATAGGACATCATACGGAAAGATACAGAATATATTCCCCCAGGCAAAATTACATTGTTTAAATTAAACTTCAACAGTTAAACTTAAAGAAATAATTAATTGCCCATTAACCGCAAGTGCGTTATTTTGTCTACGTACATAAATAGTTGATCTTATCAGTAGGCCGCATTTTTATTTATTTGCGTGGCTTTTATGCTAATAAGAAAACTTGTAATGAATTGTATGAAATAAATTCACAATTAGTGTGCATGTTATTAGCGTATGCTAAACGAATATCTAATATCGAGTTCAAGTTGTGTTAGGTTGATTGAAATGTATGTTTAGTAAATACAAAATATATAGACCCATTAATATACCGGTAAATGGTGCGCATATAAGTATAATATACATGTATAATAAATTTAGAAAGCTAATGACTGACATTTTAAAAACAGAGACGTTTACTTATGTCACAACACTTATGTCGTCACACAAAATATATATGAGCCTCGCTTAAGGAAAATCGGACTTGATGCATGTGCGTAAAGTGTCGTCCAAGATTCTAAGACGGGACTACATTTCCGCTTTTATATAATTTTTCGTTTAAAAGAAGTTTATTTTAAACGAAGACCCAGTCTATGCGTAAAGTGACGTCCCCGATCAGAGACTGCACAGGCTTATCTGGGACGACACTTTATGCACATGTATTAAACACCGTTTTCAAAGTGCGCGGCTCAAATAAATCACAGCGTGATAATTATGTTTCTACACATGATATACATGTACAAAGAATCGATATTACAACTTAAGATTATAAGAACAAATGCTTAAACTTCCTGATATTATAGCGTCTAGAAAAAAAGGCCTTGGCAAACAGCGTAGACCCAGATGAGACGCCGCATGATGCATGATTAAAGGAATTTATGTAAGAAATATTCTAAATATAGAAATAAATATACAAGACATCCCTAATTTTGGAAATAAATTGATCCAATTTAGAAGGACGGGAGAGTCCACTAGGCATAAATGGGTTAACAGACCAATCTGAATCGATCCTGAAACTTTATTCGTATACATATAAAGTGAAACCTGAAATACAAAACGTTTTGCGAATATTTACTTCCTTATAAACTAAAAAAGAACGGTGAATTCCCGTGAATAGGCGTACGATCAGATACAATTCAAGACGCGTGTAAAATGATGTACAAAACATGAATGATACATAGAAATAAAACGAATTACCGGTTATTTCATGCGTGAATACATTCTTTCAAAGTTAATGCGTTTCGCCTGTTGTATGTCTTACATTTTTACAAAACCATGGCGGTGAAGCATCTGAACAAATTAGCGCCGATCAAATATGTAATGCTTAACGTAATATATTGCTTAATTAGTAAAGTAAGGGGTTCATTTACATCAATATTTAACTGGACAAACGCATACCAAATTTGGGTGTTCATAATAAAGAGAGAACGTTTAATGAATTAATTTTGATTTTTTTTTTATCTATTCTTGTTGTAGTTAATGTCTGTCCTGCCCCTTAATTGGTCCCACTTTAGTCATTGTATAGATAATTAACATTAAAATAAAACATTTGAAGTTTTTTTTGCAAACTGGAACTTGAAACTGCCATCGTGTATAAGGAGGCCCGAAATCTACTTCTATTCGATAGAACGAAGGACACTTACGCGCTCAAAATATGAGTTACATGACAATAACGCACCAGAAGGCGTATATTCTTCTACACAAACTTCTTACTTATTATATAGGTCATTTGTTACGCCTTCCGAATTTGATTGCAAATTCCTTTTAATTATCTTAGATCTAAATCATATAAACATCAATTATATCTCATATAAACATCATATAAACAACTGTCGTAAAAAAGAGATGATAGAACTAGATGTATTCAAGAGTCACCATCAAGTTTTTATGTCACTCACTAAAACGTGTGTCCAACCAGATTGCCATGCATACATGGTTTTTTGACGTTCGTATTCAAAATAAAAGAATAAGTGTGACGAGAATACGTTTACAAGTATTACGATAAGCATTCATCATGTCGTTAGACAGCGCAACTGTTCAAATGGGGCGTTTTTTTATAGTTTTCCCGGAAACGTGTATGGATCACGACGAATTTAACATAGTTATGATGGTGATGATGATGATAGTGGTGGTGGTGATGATGATGATGATGATAATGGTGATAGTGGTGGTGGTGGTGATGATGATTATGATGATGATGATGTTGCAATGCGTCGTCTACTTCCAAAGGTGAAAAATTTGATTACGAATGCAAGGGCTAAGGAACACTGAAACTGCAAAAACTTATCAACGTTTATCTGTCTGACCCACAAACTCATGCAATTGGTACCATTAAAGCAAGAAATAATTGCTTTTTTACTTCGTTTTTCTTTCGTACGCTCTATCCACCATATTGGAAACTGTTACATTGTTGCCGACTTAAAGTGTCGCTATCGGTTAGGTCGCAGTTCACCAATAGTTTGTACATCGGGTAATGTGATGTAGCCTTAGTCGATAACGATGTCAAATATTCGACACAGAATACACTGTTTCAAATTTCAACATAAAAATGTCAACGAGAATAGTCTGTTGAAACATCGTCGTGTGTTTTTAAGGTGCATGCAAAGGATAACGTCCGTAAGTTGCCATTCAGGTAAATTTAACATGTTTTGAAGTGTATTCATTATTTTCCTCAATTTGTCACGAACGACGTCTGTTTAGGGAAGCGCACGAATTCGCTGCGCTGATCTGCACTTGTGTTTATGAAGGGGTGCATATGGACTCCCAGAGCCGCCACAGCAAAAATAATCAAAGGCTCTGGGAGTCCGTTTATATGGACTAGATGATGATGATGATGATGATGATAACGCCTTTATGATTGCGATTTACATTGAAACCTATGACGTGAACCTTTGAAAAAAAACGTTCGGTGATATTATATATATAAACGAGTGATATACTGGCGTTGTGTCCATTGATGGGGGAAACCATATCCTAATTACTGCTGGGGTTCACTTCAGTCGTATCAGAATCACGGTTTTGCTTCACAACCAAGTCACAAGTATGGCCTCAATATGGGTGGAGAAAGTTTCGAATTCCACTATCACGTTGTTTGCCCACCATTTGCTAATTTGATAAGTAAAATTGTAAACAAGGCGCTTAAGAAAGTGACATTGCAAATGCAAACCCTGCTTTGTTAGGAAACAGTCTTCAGTTTTAAAAACGGTATGAGTAATTACCGAAGACGTATTAGAAATATCCGAAGCCTGGAAACACAAATATGGTGGTCTCCCGCGTTTAATAGGCGAACGTCTGAAAACGACAGCTAACAACGGCGTATCAAAAACATAAACAACAGTAATCTTCTTTTTTTTGCTTCAAATAAGATTTTTATGTTTTCTTTTGGATAAAACTGAGTCTATCAATGGTAATCGTTTCTGGTGACAACATTCGACCTGTTGATGCGATAGATGCGGCGTTTGAACACCGCCTTGTTACTACGCGCAAGTACGTCGCCGCTTCTATACGTGAGCAAACGTGTGTATGCAACCCAAACACGGACCGGGCACATGTAATAAAAATGGTCGATTACATATGCACTAGAACTGTGCTTTTCGAATACGTT
Source organism: Dreissena rostriformis (assembly GCA_007657795.1). Lineage (NCBI taxonomy): Eukaryota > Metazoa > Mollusca > Bivalvia > Myida > Dreissenidae > Dreissena > Dreissena rostriformis. The sequence continues at coordinate 30,795 of VMBQ01001952.1, forward strand.
AGTAGAACTTAAATCTATTATTTATCGTACGTACACAAGGAACTCAGTGAATTAACGAGACTGTTGTTTTATTTATAAAGACGGACGCGATCTTAATGTGGCTTATCCATGCAAACTAAGATCCCACATATGCGCCACATAAACGCGTTCTCACTTTGTTTACCGCAACGTGCAAATATATTACATGGCCCCTCACCCTCCCATTGATGCTAGTGAAAGAACGCTCAATGACAAGGAACTATCGCGTCACAGTGTGGCTTATCCATGGAAACTAAGATCCCACATATGCGCCACATAAACGCGTTTTCTATGCTTTTAGCGGCAACGTGTAAATATATTAAATGGTCCATCCCCCCCCCCCTCCAATTGATGCTAATGCTCAATGACAAGCGAAATTTCGCGTCACATTGACTGACTTTTCCAGTTTTACAACGACCAGCAAAACGACCAGTTATCCAAAAAAAATAGTGTCAGCATATTAACAACAAGGACGTGCCAATTAAGACCTGCCACGATATCCATCTAATGTTTTTTTTAGCGATCGTAATCATTTTTTCCCCAAATGCATTGAATTCGTTTACATGCTCATCACCGATTAATTTTCTATGTTATCTGATATAAACACGACAACTTATCTAACATCCATAACAAAATCCATGATGACACGTAGCTCATTAAATTTTAAGATGTGTATCGTACTTATAATTAAGCAGTAAATGGTTACGTCAATAGAGACGCGCATGCTATTCCCCACGTTACGTACACTGTTTCGCAAAGTATACGTGTTAAACGGGGTGCCGGTCAACTCGCAAGGACGTCAACTCGCGCGTATCCTGCATTCCGCCCATTGCATGGGGCACAACGTAAGAGGTAAATTTCTTTCACGAATAATACCACATATAAACAGGGTCTCTTTATTTGATCGAAGCAACACTGGCTAATGCTTGACGTGAACTTCTTGTTAGTTGCCATGAAAAGACATGCAGTAGAAGTTGTTCGTTATCACTTAATTACGTGAAAATAGCCCTGTTAACACGGTTTATAAACTTAGGGAAATAACCGTCTTGTAAGGTCACCATGTTTGGATTTTCTGTCTGGCTCAAAGCATATGTTCCCAATAAATCCTCTGAATACAGACTTCTCAGTATTAATGGTAAAATCGATTGACATAAATCAATGAGCGGAAAAGCTTAAGATATTTTTATCGCATGAAATAATGACTAATGCAACATGATTAACAGTCAGGTACCGTACTATAATAACGGTTTACACTACAACAATTATAGTATATATGTTATTGTATACATATTTGAACATACCGCTGAACGAGTAATTATCTGCTTATACGTCATTATATTTTTACATTCTAAATATCTACAACTTATGAGTGTGGCCCAATATAAAGTTACACCAAAACATGAATATACGCATTTTTTGTTAAATTTGAGTGCCCAAATTAATGGCTAGCATATACATAAGTATATAGTAGTAATTAAGTTCATGTACTAGATATTAATGCTGAAACACGAAAATAGTTAGATTTATCCAGGATAAAGCAACGAGAACGTGGCTGTGAATTGGACGGTTATGCAGGGACATACAGAATGTAAACACGGAGAGGCAAAGTTGGTTTAGCCAGAGACGTATAACAACAGTCGTCTACGTCTCTGGTTGAGAGGAGACGTGCGAATCATGTTCATCACCAATTGTTTTGTTTTGTTACCTGGTAAACATGACAACTAACATCTATAACAGGATCCATGATGACACGTAGCTAATTAAATTTCAAGATGTTTACTTATAATTAAGCTGTTAATGGTTACGTTAATATAGACGCGCATGCTGTTTCCTACGTTACGTACTCTGTTTCGCAAAGTACACGTGTTCAACCAGCACTTAAATATCTGTGTTATAGTGTTGGTATATGTGAGCAGACAAAAAGTACAAAATATCAAAATCTGCAATTTATTTAGACCTGGTATCATATAAAAAAAACGAAAAAAAAATACGTCGACCAAACTTTTCTGTCCCAATTAAAAACCTTTATTTAACCCCAGAATAGAAGGTACATTACCTATATTTAAAGCTCCTTGCTCGGCGACCTTTGCCGCTGTTGCTCCTTTGAAACTGGTAGAAACTGATTCAAATGGTTTATCCATCTTCGAGGATTTATTGAAATTCGGCTCGATGGGCTCGCTCGAACACGAGTTTGACTGCCCTTTGATGCACGCCATCAGGTACCAGATGCCCAAATAGACGCTGAATTCCAGTGGCTTTCCGGTGGACCTGTCGGTCACCAAGAAGCTGGTCCAGAAGGGGATAGCGAACCCCACGGCCATCAGGAACAGGCCCGCGGACGCCGACGTTATGCCCGACACGAGTAGGCAGCTCCAACCCATTGTGAGGTCGCGTGATGGTTCCGGAAGTAGAGGTCGGACTTGCGGATTACTTTGGTTTGAATATCGTCAAGTCCTTTGACTAATTTGATTGAGATTTTTTAGAAGGCCCCAGAAATGACGACAGCTTTCGTTCCTCCACAACTTGTTGTATTCCAAAATACAGGTGTTTCTTTTCTGGACCCCAATATCCAATAAAACTCGCCGATGTATATTAATGATTTTAAATGTACGTTCCTAATAGATAAACTATGGCACGTCCTTATTGGTATCTCTCTATCAACACTTCAATCTCTTAATTAATAAGCAAATATCCAAAGAATGGACATGACGTAAGAAATCCGATTGTGTTTGTTACGCTTCAATTCACTTAACTATTGTAGTATTGAACGAAATACAACTGTAGTGTACAGTTTTTAACTCGAAATAAACCGACCGAGTAGCTCGAGTAGCTAACGGCTATTGTAACTTCAAGCGCAGAACAGCGTTAAAGATAACTTTGTGAAACGTTAAAAGGTTGTCACACTAAAACTCAGTTAAAAACACATTCGCATTCCTTCCTTATCGAAACGCTTCCCGACCTGTTAGAGTGCAACAGCGGAACGAGTTTATAACAATCGAACACTGTACGTATTGGGCTTCGCTACCTTTGTCATCGATCTTGTCCAAACCTGCGTTGAAGGTTAATATCAGATCCGCTTCGCTGCAAAGCACTGAATTTGAGAAGACTCTACAACCCCAGCGATAATAATCGTTGAAATACACAGCTTTAAAGCGACTTAAAGGTCCACTAAAGGTAAAACTTTTCAAAAATTAGAATAAGCAAATATAAAAAGACTTTAAATGTCTGGTAAAATTGTATTATTACGGTTTAATCATCATGAATTCCACGCGAGAGTAAAGTAGTTTAATTTTTGGACACCTTTTAAAATGAAGCAACTGTCGAAAAGTCAACATGTTTATTAAGACACATGTGATTGTTTACAATACAATAAGAAAACACAAGTAAACTAGCTTGCAAGTCTAGAGCCGTTGCTTTATTGACACGCGACACGTGTTTTGTCTAAAATAAAGAGTCATAAAAATATCAAAGTTACAAACCACGTGGTCTTATCAACACGCGTTTAGAACAATACCGCTCATCTGACGCGCATAGATCTATCGATAAACATGTTTATTGATTGATCTTTGAATTGCACAATGCAAATATCGATAAGGATCTGCATATATTTTATGGTAACGATTTATAATATTGATTGAAATTAAAGTATTAGTAAAAGAGCATTCGTATTATTTTAGAGCAAAACCAGACGTCTCTTGAAAAATATTTAAAAAAATCAAAATTTTCAAAAAATATATATATGTAAGGCATAGATAATGTTTGCGTTGAGCTATCGTAGCTTCCAAATAGATGTTCATTTTTATGAGTACTTCACTGTGTATATTTAAAAACATGAACAACTTTGGATGTTGCTGCCATGAGAATAAAAGGCTGCCTTGAATGCACATCCAAATAAAGAAATAAAAGATTCAGTCAATAAAGTAAAAGTCTTAAGGTCTATTTAAAGGATAAAGCAGCTAAATGCAGATATTCGTGGACAGCGAAGTGTGAAGATATGCCAAACTTCCCCGTAATTCAATGCGTTTGCTTCAAGTCTTCGGTGTATGTGCGTATACATTTTATTCATAATAGAATTCAGCTTAATCTTCCTCTAAGTTAAGTATCGCGAAATGTAATACCCGTGCTAACGCATAGACAGTTCGCATATTTATGAAAGGTAAATGAATTCCATTGAAACGAGCTAGTAAATGCACCCGCGTTCGTATATTGAAGACGCGAACGGTGTAATTAACGATTCATTTTCTGACCTACTGATTTCCGAATGTTTTGTCAACGGGCGACAGTTGAATCTTTCGAATTTTAAGATTGTTCAGTCATAGTTCAGTCATAAAAGTAAAGGTTATACTGTTTACGGGCTGCTTGAAATATTTGTATACGGCACAAGGTGATTCACTTCTCTTTTCTCTCTTTTTTTTTGTAATGGCACTCCTCATTTTTCTATCTCGTTCCCACGACATACTTACTCGAGGAAACGACTTACTTACTCGCGGGAACGAGTTATATATGTCGTGTTACTAAGTCGAGGGAACGAGATAGAAAAAAAGGGGTGCACAACTAAATAAAAGAGGAGTGCAATTAAAAAAAGAGCGGTGCAGTACATAAAGGAGTGGTGCGTTAAACTAAAGACGAGAGAGTTAGCTATGTCGTGGGAACGAGTAAGTATGTCGTGGGAACGAGTTAGCTATGTCGTGGGAACGAGTTAGTATGTCGTGGGAACAAGATCGAAACAAGAGGAGTGAATGTCACCTCTGTGCCACCATAGATTTCACTTTGTTATATAAACATGTCGTAAGCATTACAGTTTTTTGGAATTATTTTAAGAATGATTCCTCATCAAACATATTCGTTATTGACAGATTTTCGCCCATACTAAAAAATCATATCTGAATTTAACATTTAAATAGTATATTTATGAATGTTAACAACTTTGATCTGTACAACACATAATTCGCATCAAAGTCATCTTTGAGTACAAACACGATGGCCAATTCATGGAAGGAGCGCGGTTAATTTCCCCTTTTTGGATAGTCTCGTAAAAAGCGTTAAAAGGATGGGACGATGACTCTAGTATCCCGTTATAAACGTATCGATCAGAGTTTTCTCCCTTGCATCTAGAAATACAAAACGCGTCAAAATACTTACTTAACATGCTGCATTTAAACTATTTATGAACACCAATACATAACTAAGTGTGTTTATGGTTACAGTCTTCGGTATGTATAAGTGCATGATTTAGGTGAGTGTTCTCCGATTCGGAAATCTAAGTTCGCGAACAACACACGACTTTATTCAGAAAAGATATAATGCGTATTCGGTTACTAAAATGATGTATAATTAATTGCTATTCAATCGCTTCATATTATTGGAAAACGCAAAAAAAACGGTATTTTTAAATATACCAACACGTCATTCATTAATGTTGTTTACTATGAAAATCCTGAGAGTTCTGCATCATCCCTCGTTAATGCATGAACCTGTTAGGAATTACGCGAAATTGCACGCGCAAACAAAAAAGAGCACTTAATGAGCATTTCATGTGTTGCCTACCACGTCATGCAGCCCAGGAGAATGTACATCTTTCGTTTTGATGGCTCGATATGTAAACCTTGAGTTTGGAATTCAACTGCATTAACATGAAGTTTGTTATTGTTTAATCATATAAATACATATTGTTGCAGACCGCGTTTTCCTTCTTCATTGGCAAAATGTTTCTAATTAGGGTTTATTGACAATGATACCTAGACCTGATTGTTTTCCTTCACTTATCGTCTGCATCCATTTGCCTGCCACTGTGCAGTGTACGACCATATCAGCTCGGAATCTACAACGCTACATGCCTCTCAACAACCCGGATTAACATTTACATAAGTCTTGGCAGTTAGACGCTTGCTTGCGCATGCGCTGTGGAGAAATTCCGGATTTTCTCAGAATTGTACGGGGTACACAGTGGGTTAAGTGTCGAATATTAATTCGTCTTCAAAATGGTAAGTTTTCATAGAGATTCGTGAAATGATATGAAATTTATTTAAATACTCAATTTGAGCGCATAATATTATGTGTGAAACATTTTAATGTAAGATTATAAAAAAAAATCCTCCTTCTAAAAATTGTGAACATTCCTGTTAAAATTCCCGAAGAGAAATGAAAGATTCAATTTTATCTCAAATTTCCCCGATACACAGATACTGTATGTTGATTGATCGGAGATTGATAACATCTCCGGAACTATTTACGTGTGCGAGTGAATTTTGGTATTTAGTTGTTGTTTGAGTTCCCGCAACATGAACCGACGGACTTCTATTTTACAGGCGGATTTTAAAGTCACGGATAAGCAGTTTACAGGTATGTTGATTTTATTTACTTTTCTGAGTTGGCGTATTTGATTCTAAAGTTGTTTTGGCTCGTTTTCCATATTTTGTTTCGGCAGCATTACGTCATAACAACACGTTACGCGTTTCATAAAAATGGCCGTATGTTTTGCCTATTTTTCGTAACGATTTGCATTATTAATACAGAAGATTTAGAATAATAAATACAGTTATTCAAAAAACACTTGTTTTGTTTATGAAAAATACAATAAAGCGAATCAGCGCACAATTATTTCAAGCTACCAAGATAGTGAAATGCATTTTCGTGAATTTATTGATCACGAAGAGTGGGTCTTTTTCGAGTGTTAATCAATAACCGACGTGTGGCTCGATTAAATCTAACGTTCAACTTAAACATATAATAAACATGCGCTATAAAAAATAAGAACACATTAATTTTGAATAAGTTCTCGATTCAGCGTTTTAAAATGGCCGCTGAAAGTGCTTATGGGCCATAACAACAGCTGCAGTTATGTTGTATGGTGCTATAATGTATATGAACAACAGGGGTACCACTACTACATAATTGTTGTGTTATACAGATAGTCGCAGCCTTGTGTAATACAGATAATTGCAGCCATATGTTGACTACATCGTGTGCGCTATCTAAAAACAGTAAAACATTGTACAACATAGCGTTTTGCTTATTGGTATTAATGTAATCTGAGTTTAAGTGTGAACTACATATGTACGGCATTTCACTTTTATCCATATGGTATACCGCAATAGGAGACTTAATCATGTGCCAAAGGTTATTTTTCATTTTGTGCCTTTATGAGGGGTGGGGGTCAAATCCATAAAGATCTGTAAGTTCATTGACAATGACTCGACAAAACCATGTTCGCAAACCTAGTTAGCTGCCCAGCTGGCAAATCATGAAGTCATTATCGGTGTCTGGACGTCCTTGGGCGTCAATTATTGCCAGATGCGCTCGACACCGGCTCAGCATGTGTCAGATAGATGGCAATGATTGTGAGGAACCTGTAGACATTAATCGTCATTATAATGTATTTGATTTAAAATGATTTGGTGTTTGATACAACAATTGTTTTAATAATATTAAAATTAGTCATAGGTGTGCATTATGCCCTGTTGCATCATCATTTATATTCAATATCATCGACGTCAGTTATGTACCATTATTATATATTTCTAACCAATAACCATATTAATACCAATATTTAGGTGATTTCTGCTTACTATTATTTTGTAATTCGAGTTTACAAAAACAATTACAGTGTCAATAATGTTGCGATATAAGTGACCATTGCTTTTGGTTATTATGATGTGTTATTTTTATGAAGTACTTTAATATGTGTGCTTTTTTCTTTCTTGTATACTTATAAACTGTATGCTGCATTTACCGGTGTATGATTTTATTAATATGAGTTACATTTAGCTGCCAATAAAATCAAATATACACAATTACACCATTTAATACAGTTGTAATGTAAAATAGTGTCCCAACAAATTGAGTATTCAATTAAATGAATTACAAGTAGTTCACCTCGAAGCGTTAACTGTTATTTCATACAACGCTCAAAATTTCTTAACAATGTCAGAAATATAAACTAAAACACCCTTCCCTTCCCTCAGCTCTACCTTGATTATTCCTAAGATCGTTACCAAGGAAACCGATGATGAATGTTTAAGATTTGGTCTGTTCTTTACCTAGCGTATACACGCCGCCGTATGTTTAGTGCTCACCTATAACGCGTTAGAAATAAACAGGTATTTTCGGAGTATTTCAGGAGCATATAACAGACCGGAATATTATTTTAGCTGCAATTTCAGGTCATAGCAAATTAAGACTCATCTAACTTAAGACTCAGACCACAACGATAACTTTAGCTTGTTAAGTCTAAACAATAGCATTATTGTGTGAGAATTTAGTGTGAAACTGTTGTATGTAAATAACATTTTTCCGTCAGATACAACATTTTTACGCTCAATCCTGGATTTATGACTTGAGTACCCAGTTTAACCACATTTGACTTATGTACGTAAAGGAGAATGAAATCTTATGTCAATTTATTTATTTGTGCATTAATATGTTTCGGCACACATAAGAGCATGGCGTGACATAATTTCTAAAGCTTTAAAAACGCCATTTTTTTAAAAAGCTATACATGAGCATACTGTAACAATTAATCATGATGAGCTTTTCTGATCGCCTTGTTTCCGTCATTCGTCGTGCGTTGTGCATAGTGCACCGTCAACCTTTACCTTGTTAACACTCTAGCGACCATATTTATTTCCAATCATCATGACACTTGGTCAGAACATTTGTCCAAACGAAATCTCGGTTGAGTTTGAAACTGGTTTACTTGAGGTCAAACATATGTCATTAGGTCAAATTTACATAAAGATTCTTAACCTTCTAGAAATCACATTTTAATCCAATCATCTCGTTACCTGATCAGAACATTTACGATATCACATAATTTGAAAATGGTTCCAGTCCGTTGACAAATATGGCCGCCAGATGGCGGGGCAGTTTTTCATACAAATTACAGGACTATTATGAAACCTTGTTAAGTTAACACTGACATTTTGAGTTCAATCATCATGAAACTTGCTCACGAGATTTGTTCTCATAATATCTGGGACGAGTTTTAAAAAAAGGTTCGAGTCTGTTGAAAAACATGGCGGACAGAGGGCGGAGAAGTATTCCTTATATGGCTATATATTGAAACCTAATTAACTCTCTTGAAGTCACATTTACGAATGACATATTGAACGTTTACTGACAGTCTTTTTTCAGGAGAGACAACCAGCTACTTGCTAACTGGGCCGTTCCAGTAGAGTTGTCCCCCCCAAAATGTTATCTAAGGTTTAAATATGAAAAACTTCATTTTGTGTCTGACATATTTAAAATCATCAAAAAGCTTGTCATAATTTTATGCCTAGAAACTAAATTTTATTTTTTCATTATGACTTTCAATATTCTGAACTCCACCTTCTCAGAATTGTTTAGTTCATTCGGGTCTCAGGTGAGAGCCTTAGGGCCCATGGTCCTCTTGTAAGTAAAACATACCTCATAAAAAGCATAAATAAAAAAAAAAACGTTTACCGAACACTGCTATTTTTTTTCTATACTTTATCTTTGTTTTTTTTTCTAAGAGAGCAACATATTGTTAATATTTATCTTTTCTTATATATAAGTACTTTGACATTTGTCCAAATAGTCTTTTCTTATATATAAGTACTTTGACATTTGTCCAAATTGTCTTTTCTTATATATAAGTACTTTGACATTTGTCCAAATTGTCTTTTCTTATATATAAGTACTTTGACATTTGTCCAAATTGTCTTTTCTTATATATAAGTACTTTGACATTTGTCCAAATTGTCTTTTCTTATATATAAGTACTTTGACATTTGTCCAAATTGTCTTTTCTTATATATAAGTACTTTGACATTTGTCCAAATTGTCTTTTCTTATATATAAGTACTTTGACATTTGTCCAAATTGTCTTTTCTTATATATAAGTACTTTGACATTTGTCCAAATTGTCTTTTCTTATATATAAGTACTTTGACATTTGTCCAAATTGTCTTTTCTTATATATAAGTACTTTGACATTTGTCCAAATTGNGTTAAGTTGACGTAGTTGTAGTAGTATAGTGTTGTACTACCAGTAGTGGAGGCGGTCGAAATAGCGTTAGCAGAACAAGAAGTGGAGGTCGACGACGAGACGGTAAGTTGACGTTAAGTTTACGTATTTGTTGTGGTTGTATATAGTTGTAGTAAAGGTGGTCGTTATAGCGGTATCTACTACAGTAGTAGAAGGAGAGGTAGAGCTCGACGACAAGGTTAAGCACTGGCTAACGAGGTGGACGAAGACGATGTTTTCGTCGTTGTAGTAGTATTTGTAATTATAATTACCGGTACAGAACTGCAGGCGGTGGTAGAAGCAGCAGTAGAATCAGCAGCGGTAAAAAAGTAGAAGTGGGCGAAAAGCTAAAGGATTGAGTTGACAAGATAGACGAAGACGAGTAGTTAGGATTAAGGTGCCATCGTCGGCGTTGTAGTTGCAGTGAAGTGAAGTAGAGGTCGGCGACATGCTTACGGACTGGGCCGACCAGATGGCCGAAGACGGGGGGGAGTAAGCATTAGTTGAAATCGTCGGACTTATAAATGTAGTAGACGTGTTGGAGGCGCTTGAAGTAGAAGTAAAAGAAGAAGTAGATGACCACGGCAAGCTAAAGGAGTGGGTCTATGAGATATACAAAAGACGTGGAATTAAGTTCTGGATATAGTACTTGTTTTGGTTGTTGAAGAAGTAGAAGAAGCAGTGGTAGTAGCAATAGTGGTTGGGTGGTAATATAGTGGCAGAATAAGCAGATTCAGTGGTAGAAAGTCTTCTACAAAAAAGTTGAGGGCGACGACAGCCTAAATGATTGGTCGATCAGATTAATGAAGATTGGGAGTTAAAAAGAAGTCGTCTTCGTGATTGTAGTAGTAGTAGTGGTGATGGTGGCGGTGGAAGTAGAAAAGGTAGAAAAAGGTTGAGGAATAAGTACCGTTAGAGGACGACGACAAGCTAGACGAATTTGCCAACGAGTGGACAACGACAGTGATTTACATTGAATTCGTCGTCGGCGTTGTAGTATAAATGGCTGTCGAGGCGGTAGAAATAGTAGCATAATAGTATAAGAAACAGAGAACCACGACAAGCTTAAGGGGTGAGTCCACGAGATATACGAAGACGGTGAGTAAGCGTTAAGTTGGCTTCGTCTTCATCGTTTTAGTCTTTCTATTGGGAGGCGGTTCTGGTAGTTGTATAGCTAGACAACATCGACCAGGAACTCGTGAACATAAGCCTAAAGTTAACGCATGGATTTTTTGTTATATATTTGCATTCGGTTTTGTTCGTTCACAATTTACACGAGTTTAACAAGACCATAACAGTATACTTCCTTTGTAGTAGTACTAGTAGTGGAAGTATCCGACGCATTGGTAGAAGTAGTATAGGCCGACGACAAGCAAAATAACTGGGCCGAAGAGATAGACGTAGTCGGTGAGATATAAGTTAGTTGACGTCATTGTCGTCGTCGTGATAAATATTATGACAATGTCGCTGTTGAGCCGCGCTCTGAGAAATCGGGGCTGTATGCATGCGCGGAAAGTGTCGTCACAGATAAGCCTGTGCAGTCCGCACAGGATAATCAGGGACGACACTTTCCGCGTTAACTCGATTTTCGCTAAGAAGAAACTACCTTTAGACGAAAAATACCATTTAAGCGGAAAGTGTCGTCCTTGATAAGCCTGCGCGGACTGCACAGACTAATCTTGGACGACACTTTACGCACATGCATTAAGCCCCGTTTTCATAGAGCACTGCTCATTGTTTTTTTCCAATCAGCCGTCGGCACCATACCGTGGGAGAAGTTTAAGATTCTGTTCGAGAGAAAACTGAAGGAGGACGAAGAAGAAAAAGAGTTAAAAGAGGCTTTCAGAGTTTTAGACAACCAAAAGAAAGGAACTATTCCTGTCGATGATCTAAGATGGATCTTAAAAAGTCTAGGTTAGTGTTTGGGACTATATTATGCGTGCACCAGGTGATGTGATGTTATTGAAGGGAGGGAACTAATTATGAAAATGTAAATTTGATTCGTCCAGAGTTGCTTATATTTGCGGTCTTTAAATAATTGACTAGTTTGTGTTATAACGGTATAAATCAACGTATTCAATATAAATCCAACTAACATTATCACAATTGTTGGAGGTTTAAATAATTTACAGTTACATAAATGGCGCACCAATCCTTATCGACTAGAGTTATGTAAGTTTAATGCTCTTACGCAAAGCGAAAGAAAAAGCCATAGTTTGTTTCTTTAAAAGTCGTCTTAACTACGTACGATTCTTTTTGACTAGGTGATGATATTACAGAAGAAGAAATCGATGACATGATTGCCGAGACCGATACGGACGGCAGCGGAACCGTAGATTATGAAGGTAAAGTAACGTCATGACGTCATAATTATATGTATCATAATTAATTGGTTTATAAATGACAAACTATTCTAACACGATGCTCTCTTATATTCTGATCAATGGCACAATTGTTATAAACGCGACGCAAAATACGTCCATAACATGATCATAGCTAAGTAAATTATTGTATATCGTACTCACTTCCATTGCATCAAATCGTGTTTGAGTCGAAATATATTTTTTTTATCTATTAATGAACAATTATTTGTCTTTCTTGTGCGACGTTATCAAACAACACGGGCTAACATTCTCGTGGTATTCTTTCAACGCATGATAACTTAAATGTCGGTATTATTGAACGATACCGTAATTAAAGAAAAATATGACGATATTTAATTACTAAATTTATAGTAAAGTAACGTAAAAATGTTATCTTGATGCGTACTCACAGATGGACTACATGGTTATTAATAAAAAAAAATAAAAGTCTAAAATATAACTATGCAAATAACAATAATTGATATATGTTAACAAGCAAGTTATAAACGTGTGTAAGCAATTCGGTGTATTTACAATTGTGTTCAACATCGTCCATACTGCGATAATTATCAATTAAATAGACAGTTTTCATAAAAAATTCAATGTATCAGATAATTTAAGCCAACGCATTATAGTTATCGCTTTCTATCTGTACTGTAGATATCGATTTCTAGCCAAACTGTAGTTATCGCTTTCTAGCCATACTGTAGTTATCGCTTTCTACCTGTACTGTAGATATCGCTTTCTAGTCATACTGTAGTTATCGCTTTCTATCTGTACTGTAGATATCGATTTCTATCCATACTGTAGTTATCGCTTGCTATCTGTACTGTAGATATCGATTTCTAGACATACTGTAGATATCGCTTTCTATCTGTACTGTAACTATCGATTTCTAGCCATACTGTAGTTATCGCTTTCTATCTGTACTGTAGATATCGATTTCTAGCCATACTGTAGTAATCGCTTTCTATCTGTAATGTTGTTATCGATTTCTAGCCATACTGTAGTTATCGCTTTTTAGCCATACTGTAGTTATCGCTTTCTATCTGTACTGTAGTTATCGCTTTCTATCTGTACTGCAGATATCGATTTCTAGCCATACTGTAGATATCGCCTTCTATCTGTACTGTAACGATCGATTTCTAGCCATACTGTAGTTATCGCTTTCTATATGTACTGTAGATATCGATTTCTAGCCAAACTGTAGTTATCGCTTTCTAAATGTACTGTAGATATCGATTTCTAGCCATACTGTAGTTATCGCTTTCTAGCCATACTGTAGTTATCGCTTTCTATCTGTACTGTAGATATCGATTTCTAGCCATACTGAAGTTATCGCTTTCTATCTGTACTGTAACTATCGATTTCTAGCCATACTGTAGTTATCGCCTTCTATCGGTACTGTAGATATGGCTTTCTAGCCATACTGTAGTTATCGCTTTCTATCTGTACTGTAACTATCAATTTCTATTCATACTGTAGTTGTCGCCTTCTTTCTGTACTTTAGCTATCGATTTCTAGCCATACTGTAGCTATCGCTTTCTAGCCATACTGTAGTTTTCGCTTTCTAACTCTACTGTAGTTATCGCTTTCTATCTGTACTGTAACTATCGATTTCTAGCCATACTGTAGTTATCGCCTTCTATCTGTACTGTAGATATCGATTTCTAGCCATACTGTAGTTATCGCTTTCTATCTGTACTGTAACTATCGATTTCTAGCCATACTGTAGTTATCGCTTTCTATCTGTACTGTAGATATCGATTTCTAGCCATACTGTAGTTATCGTTTTCTATCTGTACTGTAGATATCGATTTGTAGCCATACTGTAGTTATCGCTTTCTATCTGTACTGTAACTATCGATTTCTATCTGTACTGTAGATATCGATTATTAGCCATACTGTAGTTTTCGCTTTATATCTGTACTGTAGATATCATTTTCTAGCCATACTGTAGTTTTCGCTTTCTATCTGTACTGTAGATATCGTTTTCTATCCATACTGTAGATATCGCTTTCTATCCATACTGTAGTTATCGCTTTCTATCTGTACTGTAGATATCGATTTCTATCCATACTGTAGCAATCGCTTTCTATATGTAATGTAGTTATCGCTTTCTAGCCATACTGTAGTTATCGCTTTCAATCTGTACTGTTACTATCGATTTCTAGCCATATTGTAGTTATCGCTTTCTATCTGTACTGTAGATATCGCTTTCTATCTGTACTGTAGCTATCACTTTCTATCTGTACTGTATATATCGATTTCTAGCCATACTGTAGTTATCGCTTTCTATCTGTACTGTAGCTATCGATTGCTAGCCATACTGTACTTATCGCTTTCTAGCCATACTGTAACTATCGATTTCTAGCCATACTGTAGTTATCGCTTTCTATCTGTACTGTAGATATCGCTTTCTATATGTACTGTATATATCGCTTTCTATATGTACCGTAGTTATCGCTTTCTAGCTGTACTGTAGATATCGCTTTCTATATGTACTGTATATATCGCTTTCTATCTGTACTGTAGATATCGCTTTCTTTCTCTACTGTAGTTATCGCTTTCTATCTGTACTGTAGATATCGCTTTCTATCTGTACTGTAGTTATCGCTTTATATCTGTACTGTATATATCGAATTCTAGCCATACTGATGTTATCGCTTTCTATCTGTACTGTATATATCGATTTCTAGCCATACTGTAGTTATCGCTTTCTATCTGTACTGTAGATATCGATTTCTAGCCATACTGTAGTTATCGCTTTCTATCTGTACTGTATATATCGATTTCTATCCATACGGTAGTAATCGCTTTTTATCTGTACTGTAGATATCGATTTATAGCCATACTGTAGTTATCGGTTTATATCTGAACTGTAGCTATCGATTTATAGCCATACTGTAGTTATCGCTTTCTATCTGTACTGTAGATATCGATTTCTATTTGTACTGTAGCTATCGATTTATAGCCATACTGTAGTTATCGCTTTCTATCTATACTGTAGTTATCGCCTTCTATCTGTACTGTAGTTATCGCTTTCAATCTGTACTGTAGATATCGCTTTCTAGCCATACTGTAGTTATCGCTTTCTCTCTGTACTGTAGATATCGTTTTCTATCCATACTGTAGTTATCGCTTTCGATCTGTACTGTAGTTAACGATTTCTATCCGTTTCTGTTTCTTTGCACATGTTTGAGATACTTGTAAATTTAGACTATGTGAATGTAACTTATATAAACAATGTCTACACATTAAAGATCGTCGTGTATTATATTTAGTACGTTTAGTGACCAAGCGCTGACACGATTAGGCAATAGAATACATATTATTATCTTTATACTACATGCATGTTCAGATTGTTTATTCTAGAGTGTCATGTACTCATGTATTACGTGTATTTAATGTACATAGACAGCAAACTGTTCTACTCTACAACTTACTACAGGTATTGCATGTTGGGCTTTTTCGACGATGGATATAATATGACCTGCATGTCCGATAAAAAAAACTTTTTTTATTACAATAGGCAACGATAAGGTGGTTGTTGCGTCACCACTTCTTGTTATACTTGTATTGATAGTCGACTTTCTTTGCAGTGAAAAAACAACTGCAATGACATTTTTGCGCAAGAAACATGCAATGCGCTTAGGGAAACACATGTGTTTGGCTTTTATTCACATTACAGGATAACACGTTAATTGAGCCTCGTTCTGTGAAAACTTGGCTTTATGTATGTGCGTAAAGTGTTGTCCCATATTTGCCTTGCAGTGACGAAACTTTCAGCCGAAACTGTATTTTCGATGAGAAGAGACTTCCCTTAAACGAAAAATGCCATTAAAGCGGAAATAATCTTACATGATTAGCCTGTGTGGACTGCACAGGCTAATCTGGGACGACACTTTACGCACATGTATTAAACGAAGTTTTCTCTGAACAAAGATCAATTGAATTTTTAACAATTTCCGTTTCAGAGTTCAAAAGTTTGATGTCCTCGGAATGAGCTAAGCGCAAAGGAAGTAGTGACTCTAGCGACACAATTTTCTCACCATTTCCACAAAAGGTCATCCTGCATCAAAAGTCCAAAAATGAGAGCTTACTTCTCAACCGATGGCTTTGTAGCACGAAATTTGCTGATAAAAAGGACGCTGAAATTAGAATTGATTTGTTACTGTTCTCAGAAATATCTGAAAGTGCTTTACGTTTACCCCTCAAGTACATATTCGTATCAAAACTGCAACTGTTACCTCTAACTACAAATTTGATTGGCTGTTATTTATAGTTTGTATGCTCACGTGACTGTTCTAACTACGCCTTAACCAATAAGCTGGCTGCATATAAGCTGTTCTGCGCATAATTTCTCGAGCACTACTCATACACTACCTACTTGGAACTTGTTTGCACAGCGCTCGCAACTAACCCCTCCCTAGTTACTAGAAACCCTACTAACTAGCGACCCACACTTACGAATTAACATAACACCTTGTTCTTCTGTTTACAGAGTTTTATGCCTTGATGATGGGATAAAACAGCCATCGTCTGAAAATGTCTTCGCGTGTGAAGTCTGCTTATGTTTGCCATCAAACTCTGTGAAGTTCCTTAATATTTACGCTACTATTGTGATAATTTTTCACTCATCAATCCATCCTCTATATACCGTAACTTCAAAGGCTATTTATTAATGAGAAACGCGTCATCTACTTTTCATGTTGCATTATGACTAATTATGAGAAATTTGCAAAGTTAAAATACAAAAGTAGATCTTCTATATAGACAATATAAATTACAAAAGCAACACATAGATACCGGATAATGTAATGAGAAGTTCCCATTTATAACCAGTGTTCATTTAATAGCCTCGACTTTGATGCTACCTTCAATTATTTCTAGCGTTTCTTTGTGTTCGATAACTTGGTAAAAACAATATACTTTTAGCAAGGGTTTAGACCTTAACACAATTTTAGGCCATTTGTATCAGCATGCTGAATGACCTTAATAATGAGTCGTGTTCTGAGAAAACTGGACAAAATTCATGTGCGTAAAGTGTCGTCCCAGATTATCCTGTGCAGTCCGCACAGGCTAATCAGGGACGACACTTTCCGCCTTAACTGGATTTTCGCTAAAAAGAGACATCATTTAAACGAAAAATTCCATAAAAGCGGAAATTGTCGTCCCTGATTAGCCTGTGCGGACTGCACATGCTAATCTGGGACGACAATTTACGCACAAGCATTATGCCCAGTTTTCTCAGAACACGACACAATTATTATTCACTTATTTCACGCTGTACTAACGATTATGGAAGTTACTTTCACGTCAGCGGTCTCCACGCCAGCTTTATTAATTGTTACAGTTTCACACGCACATTTCTGGCAGGTATTGCACGAGAGTGGTTTGTTTATTGACAATGTTTTTTTCAAATGCTGTTTTCAAAATGAAAATGGAATAACACGCAGTGGATTCAAACACAATTCTTGCCTACGTTAAGTGCTTTAGAATGAGAGTTACTTTCGCTGTATGTCTGTTTTGTAAATAATCCCACGGTTTATATCATGGAAGTTCGATTTATGTTTGAAGATAAATAAACGAAGGAATTGATTGTTGTATTTCTTTATTGTCAACTTAGAATGGATGTATTTTTATGCCATACGAGCTGAAACTCTTATTTATCTATTAGGCACATACAGGGACCTTTTCACAGATTTTAGCATGTATTGAAGTGTGTCATTAAATGCTTTTAATATGGTAAATATAAATATTGGAACTAACTAACTGAAGTAAAACACAAGAATACAATTAAAGGAAAAAAAGTAATTCTCAACTTGGCTCGAACAACTGACCCTCGGAGTTTAAGTCTAGCACTTAAACCACTCGGCCATCCGTGCTCATACAGTGAGAGGTGTATTTTATACATTATATAAGTAATCCTCGTAATGTCACAAAATATAACGATACCACCAGAACACTCCAAATTATTCAATCGTTTCGCGTTTGTAACGCTTTATAATTTTCAGGTTTTCAGGTTTTTAAAACGTCAACAGGTGCATATAATGGATATTTAAGAGCACGTTGAATGATCAGTATTACTGTTTCCTCGCAAATATCATAACTACAACGACAATTTGCAAATACAAATGTATGAAACAATTTATTTTTCAATTTTGTCAATTTACCAAAACGTGAAAATCTCCCTTTAAAGTGCTTAATTACATACGATGACTGTGTTAATGTGATACTGTATGACGAAGCTACGCTGCATTACGCCCGTTTTTGTTAAAAAAAGTTTTACAACAAAATACTTAAGTGGTTTTGCCACATATTCGTTTTATCAGTCTTTCAATTTTTGTTTAATTTTTTTTTTACAAATGACAGCATTTTCAGTACTATACAACCAAATGGGCATAGATTCATACGTGTTATCCTTCGAAAACAAGTAAAATTTGCTGAATGAATGTAAAAAATAAATAAAAAATCATTGTAATTTTTCACAAACATTTAATGTATTCTTTTGACTTTATAAACTTATATAATACTATTTTACGATTGTTCCATATTATGGGTTATTATTTAAAAGCGCTATGATAATGTCAGTGACATATTTCATGAGTTTAAATGGAATTCAAATTACGCTCACACCACCACAACCGTTACCATTAAAACAATGCGTTTTCGTTATTGTTCATATCGTCATGAATTAGTCCTGGATCGGTTTTCGCAAAGCCCCTTAGGGAAATCTTAACTTAAGTTGTACTTTAGTGAAAAGTACACATCTAAATGTCAATTCAAACTAAAATGTTTTCTGCTTACACAAGAGTAAAATATTGATAAGGTTAGCAATATTTAATTGCTTTAACACGAACTAAAAAGAGACTTGATGAATTTATGAATGTAAGAATTTTCCGTTAGTTTTCTAAGGGGACTTTGTGACAGATCCTGGTGCTACTCATCCGAGAGATCGGCCAAAACATCGGACAAAATGATTATCTAAGTGGATTCTACGGAATACCGTTAGTGATATCGTGGTTACGCGAGAGTACGATTGCGACAATGCGAGTATACGATGACGAGGGTGCGAGAATACGATGACGAGAGTGCGAGAATACGATGACGAGAGTGCGAGAATACGATGACGAGAATGCGAGAACGCGATAGTACGATGACGACAGTGCGACAATACGATGGCGACATTTTCGTCATCGTACTATCGCGTTCTCGCATTCTCGTCATCGTATTCTCGCACTCTCTCGTCATCGTATTCTCGCACTCTCGTCATGGTATGCTCGCATTGTAGCCATCTTACTCTCGCGTTCTCGCATTCTCGCCCTCTGGATTTTAATGTGTAACCACGATGGCATTAACGGTATTCCGTAGGATTCAGAAATCGTCAGCGATGACGTCATAAAAGTAATCTACGTGATTGACGCTGTCCAAGCTGCATCCGCTCATTCTAGACGCTAACGTAGTGGCTCAGCGTTGGTGAAGTCGATGATAATCCTAAAAAGGTATAGCGATGCCGTCTGATCAGAACGTGGCAGAATTTATAGCAAATATTAACACGATTTGTTCGTAAGTTCATTCGTTCGTTCGTTCAAAAACCCATGTTTCAACATATGACTGATGCAATACGGAGCACGTTCATGACCCTGAAGTATATCCTTCAATGCGCTTGTAAAAGCAGTGCACCGCCATGTCACACACCTTTAAATAAACGCATGCATCTTGTAGAGTTTGTAATCATTGTGTACCTCAAGGGCTAACAACCTGCATCTACCGAAGGTCAAGCACAGGTGACGATATAATGCAGACCGCAACTGTAAATCTGAATAATGCGATCGATGTTCGTATATCGTACGTAAATAACTTTTTCTATAAAAAGAAAATTACACGACCAACAAACCGTCATATATTGAGCGATAAAGGTACATATTTCTCAACAAGAACATCAACAGCAGAGTATACCATTAATTGGTACCAACAGTAAGATGAACATTTACAATCATGATCCTTCATCAAGGCTGATTCCGTATCGTGGTATGGTGGTTTGACTGCATAAATGACCTGCAGAGCTATGCCAGCTGGAGCGTAAACTCTTGACGGGACTTTCCAAGCTTGCCAGGTTGAAGGGTAGACGAATATCAACCACCGCTGCTAGAGGCAAAGAGGTATTAGAACGATCACTCAGCCAGAATAAACAAAGGGCGGGAGACGTGACGCTCTAAAGCGTTTGTCGCCAAGTCCCCTACGTCAAGGAAAAGTCCGACAATAAAGCACTGCTGAAGACGGATTCACCGGGCCAAAGTGCGCGTATCGACGGTTCAACGTTTTCCCCGCCTATGATGGACAACAATCCGGGCTGGTAAGAGTGCTGGAACCCATGCTAAGAAGGCGTCAAACCCACGCTACCGGAGGTTACACCGGCCCGCTGCGAGAGGTCAGGCTATTGATGCGGAGGGTTGATGCGACTGGCCAATACAAATCACCAACCCCTCAAGAGACCCTCGACCGTTGAACATTCTTAAAAACGTAGGGAATATACAACACAAAGCTTCCTTTCACTGCACGACTGCATGCCGACAACAGCATTGATGTAGCCTGTATCCAAAAACGCATCTGAATCCTAACCACCGGTTCACCATCAGAGGATACCAAACCGTCAGGCTTAACAGAGAAGGACGACACAAATGAGGACTGCTGATGCTTATCAAGAACAACATCCCAGCACAAGAAATTTAAGTAGATACTAGCCCACAAGCTGAAATACAAGGAGTCAACATCCCAATGGACAGGTCTGTTATAACAATATACAACCTGTACTGCCATCAAGAAAAAATAATTTCATATCCGCACCTAGAACACCTACCCACCGAGAACTGCTTGATTTTTAGACTTAAACAGTCAATCAACCTGTTGGGGCTATGAAGAGACGGACAGAAAAGCAGAGGAAGTGGATGCCCGGCAAACTGACTATAATGGTTCTGCTTAACGATCCAGAAGACACCTATTCTCACGCAGGTAGCTGTCAACTTCTACCCCAGATCTCGCCCTTGCAAAAAGTGATCTTTCTAAAAACACCACAAGAGAGGTATTGAGCCAGTTAGGCAGCGACCACAGACTGAGCAAACCAACAAAAGAAAGACTGAAGAGAGAAAGCTTCATCCACCAGACGAGGGTTTTAAAAAGGAAATACCAGATAGCCTGGATCATGTCCCCAAAGATATCCACCACTACCATAAAAAACATGCGGTCCGCAGATACACAGCATTATTCCTGGCATTGGCGAGAAAGGTTCTCATGGCGATGCTGAAAAGAAGTCCATCTCCATGGAACACATCCGCAAACGCTACCCACAACACAACTGGACCAATGTTTTCACTGACGGGTCTGCTGACCAGGCTGTCAGAAGTGGTGTTGCCAGAATTTACATTACATCACAGAAGGTGGAGAAGAACACATCTTTGTCGCTACCGGCCTATATTCTACCAACTTCTATGCTGAAGCAGTAGCGCTAAAAACAGGCGCAGTCCACATTGAACACAGCTTTCTCTCCTCCAGCAATGTTGCGTTTTTTCAGCGACGCAAAGTCAGTCCTTCAGTCGCTCGACACTACCAGAGACAAAGAACTGAACGACCTCTCAACTTCCTTGTCCTCAATCTGCAGATTTCACACGGTCGTGCTGCAATGAATCTCTTCTCACCCCAACATACTTGGCAATGAAGCCGCTGACAATCCGTTGAAGGAGGGAACTACAAAAGAGCAGAATGGCATGTCAACCAACTTTAGCAGAAGTCAAGACCATCATCAAGGCAACGCAACGCGAGAAGTGGCTGCAGCAGCAGCATCGACGATACAATACAAACGACCCCTATAGCATGCTCTTAAGATCTGAGCAGGTCCTCATACTCAGGCTGCGGACAGGCCACAACCGCATAAACCACCACCTGTTCACCATGTTCAGGATTGACCAGTTAGACCAGTGCCCCTGTCTGACTGGCAGCATGACAACAGAACACTTGCTGCAGTCCTGCCCACTAAACCGCGGCCTCTGGAGCCAGATCTGAGCGAAGGAGACCACGATGCAAGGGAAGCTCTACGGTAGTCTGGGGGACATGCAGCGCACGGCTACCTTTGCACAGAGAGACGGCGTGTCTATATGAGTGATCGACAATAAGAAGAAAAACAATCGCCTACGAATTTTCCATGGAGCGTTTATTTTCGCAAATGGTCTGCTTCGTTATTTGTTAAATGTAAACATTTTCTCTAGAACAACTGACCAGAATTCCATCAAACTTTAACTTGTATTTCATGGATCACTCAGTCTGCATTTTGTTTGTCTTTCAAATGTATCCGACTTTTTTTCCCTCACTCAGGATCACGCACACATGTAGTCAAGGTAAACGATGTATACATGGCTCATGTTAAGAACAAAAACACAAAAAGTTTCAACTTTCAATAAATACCCCCCCCCCCCCNAGACAAGTTATTGTTCACTCATTTCGCTCTCTCAGCATATACCGGTAAGCATGACCTCAGTACACATGCTGAAACATATTTATATACTTTTTTCGTCAATACGGGTCTAATGCTTTTCGCTAAAACAGTTTAAAACGGTTCGATTCAAAGCTTACAGTTCTTCCTCATCCGAAATATCGGATACGTTTGACATAATGCTTCATAAAACATACCTTTTAATAATACATATAACAAATTTGTTCCGTAAGTTTATAAAAGTGCATTCATCAAAAAGTTATAGCAGTCAATTTGGTGCTAGACGAAACGGTACGGACTGAACGAATCAGTGGATGAACGGACATTCCAATCATTATATGCTTCATATAAATCATTAAAAATACCAAGGGGATACTCAGTGTTATTATCTGCAACCAGGAGACCTTACCTCCAGAAGCACACTGTGGGAAACACTTACCTGTGAATTGAAGACAGCCTGATATAGGAGCCCCGCCCCCTATTGAAAAACAGCATAAGGGGTCGCATACGTTGGTGAAGTGTAACCTCGAGGGTAGGCCCCTTGTACCACTCACTGGGCACCTGGCCCTTTGCCATGAGGTAGGGCTTTGCGGCCCCGGGAGAGGCCGGACGGAGAATTGATATGTGCGTGGATTATATGGAGAATGGAACTGCTTAATCGAGTACCCACGAGAAATGAAAATGACACTGGGATAATGCCTCTGTGCTATGGGGTGGCATTCCTATAGCTGACAGAAGAATGAGGGTAATTGAGCATTAACGATCAAATACAAGATTAATGACATTCAAACACTGACATCGCCTAATATAAGGAAAGAAGCGTATATGAAATTATTAATAACTTTCATCTACTGAAAATTAATAATCCCAGGTAAAGCTCGGAACAAATATTAGTCACATATTGGTCAAACCATGAACAAGTTAATAGATGCTTAAATATAGGTCTAATTGACATAAAGAAACGGGTTACCTGCATCGAAAATGATACTTAGCCATTGTTTGAGGGAAAGTCTCTCAATTAACGATTAACATGTATTCATTCAGGTGTACTGATTAGAAATTTCTCCAGCATTTCATGTGTTATTTGAAAAGATTGTATTCTTGGTAGTCATCTGGGCTGAAAAAAATGTCAACAGACTATATTGTAGCAATACTCAAATGTTTGATATCAAAACCCTACAGCACACATATCCAGAGTATTCTGAAATGTGTTTTAGCTTGGCATTGTTCAACAGTATTTCAGCTACATCACGACGGTCAATTAACCAACTCACACATTTCCTATGGTCCTAAAGATGAGGTACGTAATTCACGTATTTTTTACTTTCTCCTACTACGTGTGGCTATTATTTTAAAATAACCCTGTCTCGTTTATTGGTGAGTATACCGGCAATGGTATCAAATGTATTGTTATCATGAAATCCTATATGATAATCCATGTTTCTCTTTTTCATCTTTGTGTATAACCATGCTCGTTATTTATGTATCTGTCTATCAATAGGGGAATATGCCGGGAATCGAACCGGCGATCCTCGGCATTGTCATTCAGCGCTTAACAGTCGATACATTAACCTTCATTTTTGGTTCGACTGTCTCAGAACCCGTCCAATCTCTATGCGCATACTGATCCGGAAATTACGCGGTGATTTCCGTATAATATACAGTCAATATATGCGTGAGAGAAACATTAGAAGTAATCCGAATAATATTTACTTGACAACAAGATGGCGGACGAAGAGGTTTGTTATTTTTTTTATTTAATATTATTTTCTGTAAACTTTAAGTAATAAACGATTTACTTAGCATTTTAAAATTGTTCTCAATGTTTATCGTAACGGTTAAAATATATGTATTGCTTGTAAGATATGCAATATCGATACTATATGATCACTAATTCAGGTAGATCTGAAAGTAAAACGAATTCTAATAAAATTTACTCTAATTTCTAAATTCTAATAAACGTTATAATAGGATACGTTAAACAGGAGTTTAGAGATTACTTTTGATGGGCTCAGAAGTAGTTGAATATTCGCAAACGACCAAACTTGTTTTGCGATGGTTTAGATGATCCAAGCATTTTTAAATATTACGCATCACAGTCAAAATTGGCACACACATATGGTCGTTTGTGTAATAACATCTCAACATGTCATTTATAAATTAAACTAGTGTTCTGTTTAACACAGAATAATAACGCTACGACTGGGGAAGAGGCTCCCCCTGTTGAGGAGAGTGGGCCAACTCAAGAAGCCGAAAGTGCCGAACCCACAGAAGAAACTCAGCCAGAATCTTCAGCAGTGGAAGGTCAGCAAAGTGCACGTTTTTTTACACCAGGGACAGTATTGGCCAAACATTTCTTAGACTTAAGTCTAAGAATAAAGAATAATCTTTAAATTGGAATTTTCAGGCATTGCTTTAATTTTGAAGCAAACTTTGGATTAAACACCTCTATCTACATCATTCTTCACGTCGAACATTCTGTTATTAAAGGACATTATCACCAGTGGTAGCCTGTATATTTTCAAACGTTGGACGTATTTTTCTTGGTTCTAAGTCTATTCTTTATTCTTAAATCTTAGAATGGATTGGTGAATACGGGCCCTGGTCTTAATAATAAGATGTTATTATACAGGATACGGATCTCGTAACACCATATAGGAAATTGTTAAAAGTACCTCCTGAGTACAATTATTAGGACTACTTTACTCCTACACATATGAGGTCGATTTATACTGCAGGTGCAACAATACACCAAAGCATGATATAGCTGTATCTCCATCCTGTCATAAAGAAAAGCAATTATCATGTACAGTATCCTTATAATTATGCTGATTTTATCAAGATGTCTTTAAAGACTTTATATTATTACATGTGTTTTTGTTTAGGTAATTTTCAAAAGAAAAAAAGAACAGGATAAAACTGATGGAATTAATCTTGCATGGAGTGATATTGTAACAGAACATGTTATTTCTGTATCCTTGAGGCAAATCTGCATTATAGCAATAATAGTGGCAGTTTAAATCTGATGCAGCGCAAAATTTGCTCAGTCATGCTTTTGGAAATGTTCAACTTTTTAAGAACACAATTTAATATTATAGTTTACACCCCTTGCTAACATGTATGCTTTTGGCAATGTTCAACTTTTTAAGAACACCATGTATTATAATTGTTTACATTCGTTGCATTCATGTTTAGAAAATCCCATTAATTGTATAAAACAAGCAAAATTTATTATTATTTAATATTATAGTTCAAACACATTGAATATGTGTATGCTTTTGGAAATGTTCCACTTGTTAAGAACACATTGTTTGATATTACACATGTAGTTTACACCCCTTGTATATGTGTATACTTTTGGAAAAGCTCAACTTTTAAGAACACCGTGTAATATTATAGTTTACACCCCTTGTATACATGTATGCTTTTGGAAATGTTAAACTTTTTAAGAACACTGTGTAATATTATAGTTTAGACCCTTTGCTTACATGTTTGCTTTAGGCAATTTAAACAATTTTAAGAAAACAGTGTAATATTATAGTTTACACTCCATGCATACATGTATGCTTTTGGCAATGATCAACTTTTAAAGAACACCATGTAATAATATTGTTTAAATCTGTTGCATACATGCATAGAAAACCCCATTAATTGTATAAAAGAAACAAAATGTATTTCTTCAGAAGATGTACAAGTGGTAGAAGGAGTTGAGGAAGCCCGGCCTGAAACTGCGCCAGAGGAAGGAGAGGAGGTTGCAGAGGGGGCAGAACCACCTGACGAGGCAGCTAATGAGAATAACAACGAGGCAACTAATGAGAATAACAATGCTACAGAAGGAGGGGCAGCTGCAGAAGGGGATGCAGGTAAATGATGACAAAGATTTCTTATACAAGTATTTGTATATTTTTAGTTTACACTGATATGTATAGCTTTTATTTAACATGAAGCTTTGTGTATTTTTAGTGTTTGAATTTTACTTTGTTATCATTATAAAATAGATATATTTATAGTTTTATGTGTTTTTTTTATTTTATAATCTTACTAAAACAGAAAATATATATTTACTGCAGGCTGGATTAATAAATGTTATTTTGTTAAAGTATGCACAATACATATGTATTTTTAAAATGAGTTACACAAGATTATCTTCTTCAAATAAAATCAAAATGTTAAATTTAATTTGAAATGATAAAATTCAATGAAATGTCAGCATCAATTGGTACACAAATAGTATATTTATTTTTACAGGAGATGGTGCACCTGAGGGTGAAGAGAAGCCAGAGGGTGAAGAGGAGGATGAAACTGCAGAGCGGGAGGCAGAAACTCCCAGAACGCCTCTACCTCAGGTAGGATTTATGGTTGTTTAATTAGCAGGTATTGTATTCATTTATGGTGCTGAGCACATTAAATGTTTTTATTCAATCAATTTTTCAGAATCATAAAATTAAATCTGTTTGATCACAAATATTTGAGCTGCGCCTTGGGAAAAGGGGGCTTAATGCATGTGCAAAAAGTGTTGTCCCAGATAAGCCTGTGCAATTTGCACAGGCTAATCAGGGACAGCCCTTTCGGATTTTTTGGAATTTATTGTTAAAGGGACGTCTCTTCTTAAAAATCCATGCATTAAGCCTGGTTTTCCCAAAGGGAGGCTCATTTGATAACAGATTGTCTTCATTTTTAGAGTGATACCTTTGCTGAAGGAGAAAGGGCAGAGAGCCCATTGCAAGGTCGGGTTGGGGAAGCACTTTCTCGGGAAGGGAGTCCCGTGGAGCAGGAGCAGGCACTTGTGCCTGAAATTCTGGAGCCCGGGACCCCAGAAAGGGGCACCCCTGTGGGTGAGAGAGAGCCCCTGACGACATTTGACGAGGAAGAGGAGGAGAGGGAAGATGAGGACGAGGAGGAAGAAGACGAGGAAGAAGAACAGCCAGAGTTTGATAGAGAGGAACTGATTGAGAGATATCATGCAAGTATCTGCTAATTTAAGCCGTGTTCTGTGAAAACTGGGCTTCATGCATGTGTGTAGTGTTTTTCCTGATTAGCCTGTGCAGTCTGCACAGGCTAATTTTAAGTGGGAAGTGTCATCCTTGATAAGCATGTGCAACATTTTTCAAACTAACATTCATTGATAAGTTCCTGTCAATTAATAAGTCAGTTTGTGTAGAAAAAAATATGTTATGTTGTTTATAATTATTTATAATTTCTTAATTTGTTGCACCAATCTTCTTACCAATTTTTGTACTAATTGAGGTTTATGAGACCCGGAAATTAAAAGATTTGATTGACAACAATAATATGCCTTCTCAATGCAAGCATCATGCTAGTCCTATGCCACTCTATTTAAAGTAAATATAAAGCATCAATTTGTGGAAAAAGCTTATTTTATATATATATACTTTTTAAATCTTGAGAGAAGGTTCTAGTCAATGGATCTGTTCCACATTGGTAGTTTTATACTATAATTTTTTTATTTTATTTAAATCAAAGCAGTCCTGATTTAAACTAATTTTGAAGGAATCTCTGTAAATCTCAGACATTGTTTCCAGTTAGAATAACAAAAGGGTTTCATTAGGAACTACTGATTCTTGTAAGAATAACAAAAGTGATTTATTAGGAACAACTGATTCCTGTAACAATAACAAAAGTGATTTATTAGGAACTACTGATTCCTGTAAGAATTACAAAAGTGATTCGTTAGGAAATATTGATTCCTGTAAGAATAACACAAACAATTTATTAGGAACTACTGATTCCTGTTAGAATAACAAAAGTGATTCATTAGGAACTACTGATTCCTTTTAGAATAACAAAAGTGATTCATTATGAACTACTGATTCCTGTAGGAATAACAAAAATGATTCATTAGGAACTACTGATTCGTGTAAGAATAACTCAAATGATTCATTAAGAACTACTGATTTCTGTAAAAATGACAAAAGTGATTCATTATGAACTACTGATTCCTATAAAAATAACAAAAATGATTCATTATGAACTACTGTTTCCAGTAAGAATAACAAAAGTGATTCATTAGGAACTTGAATAAAACCAGTGCAGCTTGTGCTCAAAATAGAGGAATTGTTGGTGATATTAAAACTGAGGTCTACCAGTGCACATTAAAGTCTCATTGGCCATTGTGATTTTTGTCTATTTGGATAAGAATTATTTCTTTGGCAAATACCCGGAAAGCTGGAGTCATTTTGACCTTTTTTGAATCAAAATTAAATAATTTCCCCTAAAAGGTCACAGGGGCAGTTCAGCACATAAGGTAGTCGTGAAGACTTGGCGATGACCTGTAAATAAACTCTGACATACACACATTAAAACTGATAGGTTAAGTGAACTTTCCCGTCTTGTTACAGCAAGCGATTGTTCAACGGGAGCAGTACCAGCAAAAGAACTACCAGCTGCAGCACAAACTGGCTGAGTTTTTCCGTAAAAAGAAGGCCGACGACAGTCGACAGGATTATGATAAGAATGTGACGGACCAGGAGCAAAGATACCTGAAATATATGGGTAGGCTGTCATGGGTGTGAAAAATATGTTAGTCGGACTATGTTACTGTTTGTTAGTTTATATTGTTAACATTATTTTAGCGAAGAAATTTATAAAGGGAATTTATCTGAAAAATGTGTTTATTGTAAAAAAAGTCCTGCTTAAAATACAATAAAATAAAATCAGACTCAACAAGTTTCTAGAATGTAGCCCCTGAAATGTAAAGCAGGTTCAACAGTTTGCTTAACTCTAGATCTCAGTTGTGATAGCGCTGGACTGTCAATCTGAACTTTGTCCTTATTATTAAACATATCCATTTGAGCTGAGAACATTTTGAGCAGTAATATTGGCACTCAAAATGAGAACATCAACTGAAAGGATGAAATATAACACCCCTGATAATGACTGAAAAACTGTAAAAAAAAACAACAACCTGTGTACAATCTTAATCCTTTCCTGCTCAGAAGCAAGTGAAAATTGCTATATGCAAGCAGCATAAACTAGAACAGCCTGCAATAACTCGCAGTCTGTTACGGTTTTATGCTGTTTGCTGCTCATCAGTATCTCAGAGTTGGAAATGAAGACTTTAAAACTTGAATCAAGTAAGAAATGTCTTTAATTTAAATTAATTTTCTAAGGGACTACAAACGCATCAAAGTGTGTATCTGAGTGGAAAAGGGTTAACTCTAGATCTCAGTTGGTAGAGTGATTGACTCTCAGTCTGAGGTTTGTACCTATTATTTAACCCTTTGAGCGCTGGAACCGGATTTTGAAGGCCTTTGCAAACAGTTTGGATCCAGATGAGACGCCACAAAACGTGGCGTCTCATCAGGATCCAAACTGTTTGCTATTCTGATAGTGGTCTTAGAAAGAAAATCAAAGTAATGCTAATTTTAGAAATTCAGCAGATGACATTTTAGCATACAACAAATTTCCCAGCATGCAAAGGGTTAACATATCCATTCAAGTTATGACCAGCTGAAAGGAGGAGATATTACACTCCTGAATATGACCATAAGACTGTAAAAAGATGTGAAGAATCTTATTACAAAACCTGTTTCTTCTGCAGCCAACCTAGAGGATCTGCGTCGTCAGGAGCAGCAGGAGAGGGACAACTACAAGCAGCATATCACAAACATCAAGTCCCGCTGTGACGAGCGCACGGAGAGTGTCGACGAGGAGAGGCGCAAGTTCATGGAGTTCAAGAAACACCAGGCGATGAACGCTGTCAACAGCAGGTCTGGCAGGCCTATCCCACCCAAGGTGAGATGAGTCATCTTATTTTAATTTGTCCTGGGCTGGTTTTCACTAACTGATTCTTAGATTTAGTTTAAAATATTAAATTATTCTTAAAACTGTAATCTTCTAAAACTACTTGAAAGTGAGGTCTAGAAAGGCAGTTAACATCTTCAATTATATAATTCTTCAGTTAGAACTACATTGTAATGGAATAAGCACCATTTTTAGCCTTCATACACGCAAACTTGCAGGAATTGTTATCGAGTCTAAGATTATTCTTTATTCTTAAATCTCAGAATTGATGCGTTAATATGGGCCCTGGTTCTTGTTTATTTTAGAGCTCAGACCAAGACCCATGCCCTATTCAAATCATATATTAAAGCAATGAATTTTTTTAAAAAATCTAAAAAGTAACAAGCATTCTTATTGGTCAATATTTTGAGTTGAGATTAAATCTAAGACCATTGGTAGTTTTGGGACCTGGACTTCCTTGTCTGATTTAACAGTAGTTCCTTATTTCGGTTACTTCTTATGAATAACCATACATAGTTTAATAAATTTGGCTAAACAAATACTTGGCCGCAAAAATTCCTGTGTACAAATTTCCACCATTTATTGATTCATTCAGGACATTGAGGCCTATCTGGCAGCCGAGGATCGTAAGGACGGAGAAGTGATCAACGTGCGACTGGAGAACATCAAGCTGAAGAACAAACTCAAGAAGAAGGAACACCAGCTCAAGTCCAAGGTGAGAACACTCGCCATTTTCATGTGCTTTTTTAAGCTCACCTGTGCTGTGCGCAGGGTGAGCTTTTGGAGGCCGTTTGTCTGTCATGTATGGTTCAATGTTCGTGGAGTCAAACTGACCACGCCCCAGGAGTCGCATGATTTATATAGACTTTTTGTGTAAATATTTGTTTGAATCTTCTCTAAAACCCCAAGGGTCTTTGGTTTAATATTTTGTGTGTAACAACATATAGTGTTTCTCTACAAAGATTGTTCAAATCATACCCCTTAGTTGGAAACTGGCAACCCCCATTACACAGTTGAGCGATCTAGGGCTATCATGGCCGTCTTGTTCAGTGTTCATATCTATTGCCAATATTGTAAAAGTTCAACTGTTTGCATTGTTATCATTTTTGTAAGAGTTGAGACATTTTGATGTTTTATATTCATGCTATTGGTAAAATACCCCTTTTTTTATTGTAAGTTTAAAGTTACTATAAACGGTACGCTATAAACGGAAAAAATTGTGCTCTTGTAATGTTATAATATTTATGAGTATTGTCCTTATTCACAGGAAGAGTTGGCAGAGGGTCTGCACTTGATAGACTTTGAGCAGCTCAAGATTGAGAACCAAACCTATAACGAGAAGATTGAGGAGAGAAATGAGGTAAGGAGTTCTAAATGTTTATACGCCCTGTTACGAAGTAGAGGGATGTATACTGGCATCACCATGGCCGCCTGTCTGTCTGTCCATTGACACAAATTTGTCTGCTGGTGTTATCCTACGCTTTTCAACGTACAACATTCAATCTTGCAGGCATTGTTGCTTACGATATATGTGCGATTTTTATAGTATTATGTAAAACATTGCCGAAACCATTGTTAAGACCCGCCTACCAGCCAGCCAGTAAAAAGCACCGAGCA
Source organism: Dreissena rostriformis (assembly GCA_007657795.1). NCBI lineage: Eukaryota > Metazoa > Mollusca > Bivalvia > Myida > Dreissenidae > Dreissena > Dreissena rostriformis. Next base: position 63,031 of record VMBQ01001952.1, read on the forward strand.
GCGTTCTGGGAAAACTGGTTTAATGAATGTATGTAAAGTGTCATTCTTGATTAGCCTGTGCAGTCTGCTATTTTTCGTTTAAAGAAAGTGAAAATAAAGTTTAGACGGAAAGTGTCGTCTCTGATAAGCTTGTGTGGACTGCACAGTATAATCTGGGACGACACTTTTTAGTAGCTCATGCATTAAGCCCATTATTTCCAGAACACGGCTAAATGTGATATGTTGCACCTATGGTTACAGGAGCTACTGAAGCTGCGTAAGAAGATCACGAGCACGGTGCAGGTGTTGACCCACCTGAAGGAGAAGCTGCAGTATGTGCAGGCCGAGAACCAGATCCAGAAACGGAACCTACGAGAGGTGGAGGCCGAGGTTGGACAGGTACGCAGTGCGATTCTGATGTCACAGACATTCATGCTTATCTTAACCCTGCACCACTTAGATACGCATTGCATAATTGCTCAACAATTTTAATGGCTGATAAAGACAATATCATGCAGACAAAATGAATTAAATATTAATAACTTTTTACAAATGCTATTTAAATTACAAAAAAAAACTTACAATTTAAAATATTATTAATTGTACTTACCAGAGTTAAATCATCAACAAATGACAATGTCTGGGACTTGAATTGTTTGTTTAAGTTTTAAGCAACATGGCCTTTATGTCAGTACGCTTTATTTTACAATTTATTAAAAAATATGATGTCATAGGAACTCTTACATCATTACAGTGTGTCATAACTTGTCTTAAGACATGTATCTACAATATATTGAAAATAACATTGTTAAAACCTCACCTACATTTAACCAAGTAAATATTGAAGAATTGCATGGTGGTGCTTTTACCTTTATTTTATTTTTTTCAAGAAAAGAGACATTTTATCGAGAACAAAACAAGCTCGAGACGCCCTCCGTATAGACAACCAGCGCCTACGTCAGAACTGTGGACTTCTAGGCAACGAGTCATTGTTACGTGATTTTGAAGAACGGAAAGACGAGGGCGATGATCTTAGAAATAAACTAGAGCAGTTGAAGATGCAACACGCTGAGCTCACCCTGCATTGCAACCAAGTGCGGCGAAAAATAGAACAGGCCAAGGGTGGTCGGGCTTAGGTGGATGTTATCTGAAATCTTGTTGTTAAACAGCATTTACTGAAACAACATTCTGTGGTTAACAGTGAAAGGAGATTGTTTTGTCTGTTATAATGTAGTGGATGAACGATATTGTTTTTTAGTATGTTGTACTTAAATATCTGTGATATATGCAATAAATTCAAGAAATTGCAAAGTGTTCTTTGTGTATTCTTATAAATAATTTTAGAAAGGGACAACTTGTTTATGTGTACCAATTAAATACATGTTTGGTTGACAGCTGCAATCAAATGTTTTAGCACTGTTTCTGAAACATAGGCATACATCAGATTGAGTATTCTATATTTCATGCATTGCGATGAACAAGTGTCATGCTTAATGATAAATGAGTGTAGAATAACAGTGAACAGCAACCTGATCAGTCACCTTTAGCTCGAGCGAAATGAATAGGTTTGATTATTTCACAAAGTCAAATTTTTAGTGTAAATGTCAACGTGTTCAATAATGGAAGACCAGTAATAAAAATCATTATGATAATAGGTTTGCAAAGCAGTAACTATAGCACTTTTCTACTGCATCAATCAGTATCAGTTTCTAATCATAAGACGTGACGGTACAAACTCTTAAAATGCTCAAGCAAATCATACATTTTTGTTATTTATAATCCAAAATCATAAAACAACAAGAAAATGAGTTCACTTTTAGGATTAAATTATATTATCATTTCATAGGATTAAATTATATTATCATTTTATTTGTGGTCATATAAAACAGGTATTTTAACGTATGACTGACACTGAGGAATATATTATGTTTTAACTGACCAATCAATCTGGCAATGTCATTAAGATCTTATACTGACAACAATAAATAACCGATCTTGATAAGTGGGAGGATTGTGTTGTTAAATTCGTACCTGCTTAATTTTCCTATACCACTTTCCCCTCCCCATTCTCTTTAGAAGTATTTATACCCCCGTGTTTGATACACCATGGACATCTGTCTGTCAGTCTGTGCACACAAACCTGTCCGCAGGCTTCTACACTTTTCAATGTGCTACATTCTTACATGCAGGCATTATTGCGGCTCATGTGAAGTTCTGCATTTGCGATTTTTATTGTCCTCATTTAAAGATGAAAAAAGGTATGCGTTTTTAGCTTGACTATGTACGGAATAGTCCAAGCTATACTACTCCCCTAAATGAAGGCGTCAGCATCCGTGTTATGCTCTGCTTAAGATAAACATGCAAATAATAAAATTATCTCCATTTCACTGTTTTTACTAATGGTATTCAATTGAAAGTTCACACATGTGTTTGGGGTCTTTGTGTGAGGTCAATGACCAAGCTCCATAACTCTGACCTGCAATCCAGTAGAATTATTCTCCCTTTTTGTACTTAGAAATTGGGTTTAGGTCAACATGCAATGAATCCTTATCACTGGGTCTACTAAGCTATTCAACTGAAACTTCACAAATGTTTTCTGGTTCATTTTGTGAGGTCACTGACCAAGTTCCATAAATCTGAACTGCAGTTTAAAAGAATTATGCCCCCTTTTTTTGCTTAGAAATTTGGTGACAGTAAACATGCAACATCTCCATATCACTGGTTCTACTAAAGGTAAACAACTCAACCTTCAAAGTGTTCGGGGTCATTTTTTGAGGTCACTGACCAAGTTCCATAACTCTGACCTGCAATTATCAGAATTATTTCCCCTTTTGTACTTAAATATTCTGGATAACATTTGCGTGCACTATACCATATCTGTATATTTGCTACAGATATTGAATTAAAACGTTGCATTATCTTCAAAAACCGTCACTGACCAAAAGGTTTGCATGCACATTGAAATAATTTTTTAAGTTTGCATTAAGAAGTACATATCTTTGTTACTACTTCAGATAGCCAATTGAAACTTCACACATATCTTTGGGATTATAATGTTACAAAGGCCCATAAATCTGAGCTCAAATTTAGCAGAATTGTGTCCCTTGTTAAATACGCGTATATGAAATTCAGACAAGGATTTGTGTGCAAACCATCTCTAGCTGACATGAAGACATAGAATGGGCTTGCATTTTAGGCCCATTTGGTCAAGGACATGATCACTGTTGCCAAAAATAGATGTAAGTTCTGTTAATGACTTCAGTTTGGATGGGGATATAGTGTTGAAATGTTGTGTTTAGGTAGGTAAAAGGCTTATCAAGTGCTATTGCATTTGAGGCCAGGATAGTCAATGTGACTGTTACTTTAATATAGATAGTGTCCCTGCTCTGTAACTTTAATTTGGATGGAAGTTTTGTGCTGAAATTGTGTTTGTAGATAGCTTACATGCACACCTTGGGTAATTTATATAATTCTATATAAAGCATTTGACTCCTGGTGCATGGCAAGTTTTGATACCAGGGCATGATTCAAGCTAACTAAGCTGAGGAACAGCATAAGATGTTACATGACAAGTTAACACTTCTGGGCCTTGCAGTTTCGTTGAAGTTATCACTCTATACATATATGGAAAACATGTGACCCCTAGGGTGGGGCCTATGTGACTCCAGAGTAATGATTTGAACAAACTTCGCAGAGGATGACCATACCATGTTACACACCAAATATTTAATCCCTGACCCTTCTGGTTTCAGAAAAGATTTGTATGCCCCCTTCTTCGAAAAAGAGGGGATATATTGTTTTTGGCCTGTCTGTCATTCTGTCTGTCCGTCATTCTGTCTGTCCCAAAGCTTTAACCTTGGTCATAACTTTTGCAATATTGAAGATAGCAACTTGATATTTGGCATGCATGTGTATCTCATGGAGCTGCACATTTTGAGTGGTGAAAGGTCAAGGTCATCCTTCAAGGTCAAAGGTCAAATATATGGGTCAAATTGGCTCAAAAGGGGGCATTGTGTTTCTGACAAACACATCCCTTGTTTAAGTTATTTACTTCACCAGTCTTTATTAATCTTGTGATCCTTGGGCACAACAAGGGCATGATCTGAACACACTTGGTTGAGGACCACCATACAATTTTATATTGCATATACCACATCTCTCTCCTTGAAGTTTTTGCTATGTACATATGAGGAAAACAAGTATTATACCCCTGACTCTTGCGGTTTTGTAGACAAAGATTTTTTAAGTTATTTACTTATAACATCTACACTTGAGGATGTAACAACCCAGATATTAAAGCCCTGACCCTTGTGGTTTTGGGGAATACTTTTGAAGTTTCAATTTTTCAAATCTTGGAATGATTTGAACAACTTTAGTAGACAGTCACCCATGGATCATTCCTGTGAATACCTTGATGTCTAGGTCGTCTTTTCAGCGTGAGCTATCTTGACATCTCTTGTGAAAATTAGGTAAAAACTTAATTAACACTATTATGATTTCCATTCAACAAATTGGTTTTGTCTTTTCATTCCAGTCCTCCAAGTTCAGCAAAGATCTAAAATGGTTTACAGATTTTGTATTTTCAGTAAAGGCTATTCCAGTATTTGATAAGATTGTTGGCTGAACGAATTCAATCTTACATTAGTAATACACTTTGCTGGTTTGAACTTCAAATAATGTCCTCTTAGATCATTAGGGCTCAGAACAAAAAATTTATCCTACTTAAGGTCGTCATATTCATGCACTGCCTTGCAAATCTGGATCATATCTGCTCGATCTCGTCTGTATTCCAAGGTGACCAGGCCTAGTTTCCACAATCTTTGTTCGTAAGGGAGGTTTGAAAGTCTAGGTACTAGTTTGGTAGCCCTTCTCTGAATATCTTCAATTTTCCGTATGTCTTTCTTTAAATAAGGCGACCTCACACAAGAGCCATACTCCAAAATTGGTCTTGTCAATGGCTTGTTAGTGGTAAAAACATGTACATATCCATATGTTCAAATGACCTCTTTTTAATTCCCAAGGTTCTCTGGGCCTTGTTGGTAATTCCTGTGATATGCGTGTCGAAATTTAGATACTGGTCAAACGTCACCCCCAAATCTTTCTCCTGTGAAACAGCTTCGACTAGACTATTATTACCATCCTTGTCTTTCATGTAGTATGTGAAATTTTCATTTTTGTTGCCAATATGTAGAACTTTACATTTCTTTTCATTAAAAGCCAGCTTTCAATCTTCACTCTGCACAAAAAGATTCTTTAAATCTTGCTGTAACTTCTCATAATGTTCAATTGTTGATACTTTCGAGTATATCTTGAAGTTTCGTTAAAATCTGTCAAGGGTTTAACCATTAAGGAGAAGTTGTTAACTCACCCACCTGACGTATTGATGGACATCATGGTATCCTTAAAGATCTCCATGAGAACTATGTTCTATGGTTAAGCAAAAAAACCATGGTCCAAAAAAAGACAAGGCATTGTCATGAAAAGGAATAATTTTATTCAGTAAAAGATAAAACTACCAGTACTCTGTTATGAGATGGGCTTAAAAACCAAACATTAAAAGCAAAGAATAAAGCATAAGATCAATAAAGTCACCAGTAAGTTTTATCACAGTTTGTTAAGGAACAAAGTTACTGTACATTTTTACATTATGTTATTAAAAACTGCAGCCTGGTGGTCATTTTGTATTTTTAATAATAATGTTTATCATTTGGGATTAGTACATTCTAAATATTTTGATATAAAGCATTAAATTTTATTTAAAACACATTAAGCTGTCTTTCATAAATAAGCAATCATGAAAAATTGTTATTTAATTTTTTTTAAATTTAAAAACCATATTTTGTACAATAACCGCTTCAGTTATAACAAGAGTGTGCTGACATATGCTTATAACATGTATTAGAGATAGATACAGAAGTGTACAAAACGATACCAAAGTGATCGGCCATTATACATTCACAACATGTTGAGTACATCACACTTTTTTGCCTCCTGGAGTCAATCAATTTGAATGATGAATGAGAACAATGTAGATATTTCACAGTAAAACAATTACCGGGTATAATAACTTGCATTGAAATACAACCAAGAAGGTGCATAAATTATTGCCAAATAAGATAAGCAAAGTCCCATTTTTTTTTTTTACATTTCTGATAAAATACTTGTAGAATTATACTGTGGAGACTATAATACAAATATTACATGACACTAAAAATATGATAATGCCTGTTCAATCCATGCTGGAATGTTTCATTTTGTCTTAACAAAAATGAATAAAAAACCAAACTAAGACATCACAGTCTTATCAAGTGTACATCTATATGATTTTTTGGCATTTGTTGAAAATGGCAAATATAAAAAAAAGCATGTAAAAGAAATAAGATCAAAATAATGTTAATAAAACATTCTTGTAGTAAAGTTTGCAATAATCACGCATTGTTTTCTATAAAAAAAGATGATCACATGATGATAAGGCCGATAAAACCACATGACTCCAGTGGGTGGACACTTCCCTGTCTGTTGTATCTGGGGTGTGCGCGGTGGATGTACCCGTGGGGGCTCGTTACATGCGGTTGTAGCGGCCAACCTGCTGGTTGCAGTTGGGGCACTGGTGCACGACATCCTTGCAGGCGTCCATGCAGAACGGGATCAGGCAGCAGCCGATCCAGCAGCTGGAAATAGAGACAACACGTGAGGTTAGTAGAAAGTCTGCCAGAAAGTAGCGTAATAGAGGCTTTGTTCTGGGAAAACTGGGCTTAATGCATGTGCAGTCTGCACAGGCTACTCAGGGACAACACTTTCCGCATTTATGTTGTTTTTCCTTTAAAGGAAGTTGCTTCTTAGTGAAAATCTAGTTTAGGTGAAAAGTGTTGTCACCGATTAGCTTGCGCGGACTGCAAAGGCTAATCTGCGACGACACTTTACACACATGCATTAAGCCAAGATCTCCCAGCACAGTGCTCAAATGAAGGCTATGTTTTTTGTTTTCAAGTTCATCACAAGTTATATTTTAAAGTTTGCCAGTAACAGAGTGAACATCTATGTTTGTGTTTTCAATGAGATTACAGGATTAAGTATACCAGTAATGGAGCAAACTGAACTATGCTTGTGTTTTCAGTGTGACATTAAATTATACCATCACTGAAAAGGGAGACTTCATTTTCATGAGAGCTTGCCATTAACTCTTTCAGTGCTGGAACCGAATTTTGAAGGCCTTTGCAAACAGTTTGGATCCAGATGAGGCGCCACAAAACGTGGCATCTCATCAGGATCCAAACTGTTTGCTATTCTGATAGTATTCTTTGAAAAAAAATTGAAGAAAATGCTAATTTAAAAAAATCAGCAGACGACATTTTAGCAGAGGACAAATTTCCCAGCATGCAAATGGTTAACACCTGATTGAACAGTTTGCTTCTTTGACAGCCCATTTTGAAAAGTTAATTAAAGGTTCAGTAAATGTTGAACTATGATCTTTTGTGGAGACAATAACACTATATAAAAGATATTGATTTTCACATGTTCATGGAAAAACAACCTTATTCTGCATTCAAAGTAGATTGAGAAAGCTTATGTCAACAAATAATAAAAATAAAACATCAATGTCTTTGCTATCAGCAAACAATATTTTCCCAATCACCTAGCAGTAAACCAATGTTCACAACGTTATCAACTTAAATAATCACCAGCCATCCTGCGTACTAAGTTCCCTTAACAATACAGGAATGAAAGCGTTGAATAGCAAGATAATGTGACATAATTGTGTGATTGCGTTTTGTTTGCCAAGTTGGATTTCAGTCATATCATGGCGGCTCACAAACCAACTCATCTTTTCCTGAGTAAGCTGGTTTACCAGTACTTATTGCACAAACTTATAACATGTAACTACATTTTTGTAACAACTGTCCTACTTGAATAAGGCGTAGGGGTGATTGGCCATAGAAAGAATTTCATGACTAATCAGTAATCACCATGCAAGTTAACTGGCTGGGCCAGGGATTCAACCTGTGATACTCAAGCTTGTAGTTCACCACTCTATAGTCCAGTTAATGTAATAAGAAAAAGCATATATGCCTCGTTTCGGGGAAACTGGGCTTAATGCATGCGAGTAAAGTGTGGTCCCAGATTAGCCTCTGCAGGACGACACTTTCCGCCTACACTGGATTTTCATTTAGAAGAGACATCCTTTAAACGAATCCCATTAAAGTCGAAAGTGTCATCCCTGATGTCTGCACAGGCTAATCTGGGACGAACTTTTAGCACACGCATTAAGCCCAGTTCTCCCAGAACGCGGCTCATATGTGTTTTTTTCCATTAAAACAGCTACAATATTGCAATTTTAATATTGTTTTATTAGTTGTTCACTTGTGAACGCATTGAAAAAGCATTTACAAGTGTGAATCAGTCCAAAGTTATAAGCCTCCCTTGTGGCAGCCATTTCGAAAAACAAGCCTTAAACAACAGGTTTTTATTGGTTGATTATGTTGTAACCACAAGTTAGTTATCTCATTCCCCCGACTTACAAACTAGTTTACACAAGTAAGCAATGTGGTTCTTACAATTGACAAAGTCGTTACCAAGAATTATCTATGTCAATTCCATGTCTTACTTTGTTGTTCCCACTACTTTCTACTTATTCCATTAACTTACCAACTTGTTCCCACAAGTTAAATTTTTTTTCCCGCGACTTACACAGTTGTGGGAACAACATAATGGACATTGTCCTATCTACAGCAAGAACATTGCCTTATCTGCAGTAAGAACATTGTCCTATTTGCAGTAAGAACATAATTGTCCTATTTGCAGAAAGAACATAATTGTCCTACCTGCAGTAAGAACACAATTGTCCTATCTGTAGTAAGAACATAATTAACCTATCTGTAGTAAAATAATAATTAGCCTATCTGTAGTAAGAACATAATTGTCCTATTTGCAATAAGAACATAATTGTCCTATCTGCAGTAAGAACATAATTGTCCTATATGCAGTAAGAAAATAATTGTCCTACCTGCAGTAAAAACATAATTGTCCTATCTACAGTAAGAACATAATTACAGTGCTGTATGGCACACATGCAAACATACCGGTAAGTGTGTTTGGTAAAGAAAAATGCACACGTCACATATGTGCCACCACACATTTGGACTAAGTTATGTCTATAACATAAGTCGTGTGGAATAGCGTCTCTGCAACAACAACACAACACCAATCTCCATGCGCCACACTCCGGCTGTTTCCCCACATGAGCGTTCGTGACGCTTCCTCTCTCTGTGCTCATCAGCACCTGTCTCTATGCTCAACCTCCAAACCTTCTCCATCAACTAAAACCATCCACGTATTTATACCCGTTTACAGGATAGTATTGTTAACAATTTATTAATCAACATGATAAGAAAGAATATCTATCTATTAGCAAACATCAAAATAGGTATGTCTGATATTGGTCTGAGAACTATTCATATGCATGATGACAATAATCACTTAAACATTATCGTTCAACTTGAATTTAACACTAACATTCATAAGTGATACACTTACTTTCATAAGTGATACACTTACTTTCATAAGTGATACACTTACTTTCATAAGTGATAACAATTAACATTGGATTATCAGTTGGCATATACATAAATTAGCATAAATCCTAATTAAATATGTGTTTATAATCACGTTAACTACTAATGACCATTTAATTTCTCAACCAACAGAGCATTTACTTGTTTGACCATTGCTGCTGTAAGTGGTCTCACAACACCACAGGATGCCATGATAGCTGAACAGTGCACAATCATTGTTGACATTTGTGATTAGACACCCTCAAGAAACTTTTCAAATATGTTGTGTTCAATGTAAACAGCAATTATTAAATTTTGAAAAGGGAGTTCTTACAATGTGATTCAATAGCGAACAACTGCAGTGCTTTCAGCATTTTAATAAATCATGTAGTACATGTATGTTTTGTCTGTGTTTTACAGTCCTCTTATAGAAATCAATACATTTAGTTGGTTGAATTATCACTCAGAAGTCATAAAACGGTTAGCCAAAGAAAACTCTGAACTACATGGGCAAGACCATAAGGAGACATTGATAAACTAAACCAATGTGTACAAATAGGAGTATTTGGCTAAAGGCGTTTGTTTGGCTGAAAGAATCCTCCAAAGATAACCAGGGTTTGCAATATTTATAGTTAAAGTTATCCACACCTAATTTTGCTTCGTTAAAAAATCAATGGCCAATTTTATTTGTTGCTCATTACAATGCTTGTAACATAATTCAGAATCAGACGAACTTTAAAAATTAAAATAGCATTAAATGCATTATCATGATTTTAAATTAGCAGCATGAGCCTTTCAACAAAGTAAAGGCAAAAGTTTTATATAAATGCATTTCTACCCAATATGTTTGTCTATTTGGAGTTTGGAATTGTTACCCACAGTATTTAATTGATCTGCGTTCTGGGAAAATTGGGAGTAATTCATGTGCATAAAGTGTCGACCAAGATTAGCCGGTTGGAAATGCACAGGATAATCTGGGGTGACACTTAGCGCACATGCATTAAGCTCAGTTGGGGTGACACTTAGCACACATGCATTAAGCTGAGTTGGGGTGACACTTAGCGCACATGCATTAAGCTCAGATGGGGTGACACTTAGCGCACATGCATTAAGCTCAGTTGGGTAGACACTTAGCGCACATGCATTAAGCTCAGTTGGGGTGACACTTAGCGCACATGCATTAAGCTCAGTTGGGGTGACACTTAGCGCACATGCATTAAGCTCAGTTGGGGTGACACTTAGCGCACATGCATTAAGCTCAGTTGGGGTGACACTTAGCGCACATGCATTAAGCTCAGTTGGGGTGACACTTAGCGCACATGCATTAAGCTCAGTTGGGGTGACACTTAGCGCACATGCATTAAGCTCAGTTGGGGTGACACTTAGCGCACATGCATTAAGCTCAGTTGGGGTGACACTTAGCGCACATGCATTAAGCTCAGTTGGGGTGACACTTAGCGCACATGCATTAAGCTCAGTTGGGGTGACACTTAGCGCACATGCATTAAGCTCAGTTGGGGTGACACTTAGCGCACATGCATTAAGCTCAGTTGGGGTGACACTTAGCGCACATGCATTAAGCTCAGTTGGGGTGACACTTAGCGCACATGCATTAAGCTCAGTTGGGGTGACACTTAGCGCACATGCATTAAGCTCAGTTGGGGTGACACTTAGCGCACATGCATTAAGCTCAGTTGGGGTGACACTTAGCGCACATGCATTAAGCTCAGTTGGGGTGACACTTAGCGCACATGCATTAAGCTCAGTTGGGGTGACACTTAGCGCACATGCATTAAGCTCAGTTGGGGTGACACTTAGCGCACATGCATTAAGCTCAGTTGGGGTGACACTTAGCGCACATGCATTAAGCTCAGTTGGGGTGACACTTAGCGCACATGCATTAAGCTCAGTTGGGGTGACACTTAGCGCACATGCATTAAGCTCAGTTGGGGTGACACTTAGCGCACATGCATTAAGCTCAGTTGGGGTGACACTTAGCGCACATGCATTAAGCTCAGTTGGGGTGACACTTAGCGCACATGCATTAAGCTCAGTTGGGGTGACACTTAGCGCACATGCATTAAGCTCAGTTGGGGTGACACTTAGCGCACATGCATTAAGCTCAGTTGGGGTGACACTTAGCGCACATGCATTAAGCTCAGTTGGGGTGACACTTAGCGCACATGCATTAAGCTCAGTTGGGGTGACACTTAGCGCACATGCATTAAGCTCAGTTGGGGTGACACTTAGCGCACATGCATTAAGCTCAGTTGGGGTGACACTTAGCGCACATGCATTAAGCTCAGTTGGGGTGACACTTAGCGCACATGCATTAAGCTCAGTTGGGGTGACACTTAGCGCACATGCATTAAGCTCAGTTGGGGTGACACTTAGCGCACATGCATTAAGCTCAGTTGGGGTGACACTTAGCGCACATGCATTAAGCTCAGTTGGGGTGACACTTAGCGCACATGCATTAAGCTCAGTTGGGGTGACACTTAGCGCACATGCATTAAGCTCAGTTGGGGTGACACTTAGCGCACATGCATTAAGCTCAGTTGGGGTGACACTTAGCGCACATGCATTAAGCTCAGTTGGGGTGACACTTAGCGCACATGCATTAAGCTCAGTTGGGGTGACACTTAGCGCACATGCATTAAGCTCAGTTGGGGTGACACTTAGCGCACATGCATTAAGCTCAGTTGGGGTGACACTTAGCGCACATGCATTAAGCTCAGTTGGGGTGACACTTAGCGCACATGCATTAAGCTCAGTTGGGGTGACACTTAGCGCACATGCATTAAGCTCAGTTGGGGTGACACTTAGCGCACATGCATTAAGCTCAGTTGGGGTGACACTTAGCGCACATGCATTAAGCTCAGTTGGGGTGACACTTAGCGCACATGCATTAAGCTCAGTTGGGGTGACACTTAGCGCACATGCATTAAGCTCAGTTGGGGTGACACTTAGCGCACATGCATTAAGCTCAGTTGGGGTGACACTTAGCGCACATGCATTAAGCTCAGTTGGGGTGACACTTAGCGCACATGCATTAAGCTCAGTTGGGGTGACACTTAGCGCACATGCATTAAGCTCAGTTGGGGTGACACTTAGCGCACATGCATTAAGCTCAGTTGGGGTGACACTTAGCGCACATGCATTAAGCTCAGTTGGGGTGACACTTAGCGCACATGCATTAAGCTCAGTTGGGGTGACACTTAGCGCACATGCATTAAGCTCAGTTGGGGTGACACTTAGCGCACATGCATTAAGCTCAGTTGGGGTGACACTTAGCGCACATGCATTAAGCTCAGTTGGGGTGACACTTAGCGCACATGCATTAAGCTCAGTTGGGGTGACACTTAGCGCACATGCATTAAGCTCAGTTGGGGTGACACTTAGCGCACATGCATTAAGCTCAGTTGGGGTGACACTTAGCGCACATGCATTAAGCTCAGTTGGGGTGACACTTAGCGCACATGCATTAAGCTCAGTTGGGGTGACACTTAGCGCACATGCATTAAGCTCAGTTGGGGTGACACTTAGCGCACATGCATTAAGCTCAGTTGGGGTGACACTTAGCGCACATGCATTAAGCTCAGTTGGGGTGACACTTAGCGCACATGCATTAAGCTCAGTTGGGGTGACACTTAGCGCACATGCATTAAGCTCAGTTGGGGTGACACTTAGCGCACATGCATTAAGCTCAGTTGGGGTGACACTTAGCGCACATGCATTAAGCTCAGTTGGGGTGACACTTAGCGCACATGCATTAAGCTCAGTTGGGGTGACACTTAGCGCACATGCATTAAGCTCAGTTGGGGTGACACTTAGCGCACATGCATTAAGCTCAGTTGGGGTGACACTTAGCGCACATGCATTAAGCTCAGTTGGGGTGACACTTAGCGCACATGCATTAAGCTCAGTTGGGGTGACACTTAGCGCACATGCATTAAGCNATCAAGTTGCTATCTTCAATATTGCAAAAGTTATGGCCAACATTAAAGTATTCGGACAGACGCACAGACAGACGGACGGACGGACGGATGGACTGACAGTTCAACTGCTATATGCCACCCCACCCGGGGCATAAAAATACACAATATTTAACATACAAAAATTGGGATGCTCAGAATGTGACTTACAACATTTAATCACATTATTTATCACAATCCCTCATCTATTGTAGTATTTGTGGATTATGGCATGAATCAAACTCATTTTGTATTAGTGCAGTTGCCAAAAAATGTATTAAATCCTGTGTCAAATAAAAATGAAATGCACGAACATTTTGCATCACATATAATATTTATTATATGAGCTGTTTCATGCAAAAATATAGATATATGCTGCCAGCGTAGCTCCAGACGAGTCTGCACATTTTCAAAGGCTGGTCAGAAGTTACCCAGGCCTTGCATGTATTAAAGATGGCATAAGACTTTATCAATACACTGACTAGGGTAATAGTTGTCGAGTTGAGTGAATAAAGCCAAATATATCATCACTCAAGAAATGAACCAGAAAGAAACACTTTCATACCTGGATAACCTGGTCCCTGCTGAGGATAACCTGGTCCCTGCTGAGGATAACCTACAACAATAGCAAATTTAATATAAAAATTGTGAAAACACTGAGTGGTTTAAGCCAAGTCAGCACAGAGTCAAGGTACAAATTGACCAGTCGCCAAAATACGAGATCGCTCCGCCCACTAAGTTGTGTTTTCATAAAACGCTTATTCCATTACTCCGACAGTCTTTGTTTGTCGGACCATGTGGTCGCAAGATACGAAATCTGATTGATTATTATGTGAGTTTGATTGACAGCTGGCAAGTCGTCAATTGCAAGTGCCTCGCCAGAGTCAAGTGTAAAAGTTAAGGGTGTATGGTAGGAATGTTCAAGCAGATCTCTCTGGGCTTACACGACCTGTTGCACCCAGTTATAAGCTGTATGAAAGACATACACTTAGAGCCAAATGTAAAAAAAGTACAAGCTAAGTTTCTGGAGAAACTGAAACTGAAAACAATTTCAATGCAATAACTATGAAAACTAAGTAAATAGTGAAACTGTAAGCAGTAAGTCAAAGCTCAAAAAAATCTATTCTGAAACAAACAGTAAAACAATCAGGCACATAGTGACATATTTGTGTAATGTTTTGCAGTTCACAGAACACTTGTGCAGAGTGCAAATGTTAATACATGGGATTGATTATCAATACACCAGTTATAGATGCATAGTATGTTAATGTTCTTGATGTACACAATACCATCATAAATATAAATGTACTGATTATGATTGTTAAACATCTTTTTATATAGTGCATAAATGAAGTGGTGAATATTAAGGGTATATTAACTTTAAATAATAATAAACAATGGAGATTAAAATTGCAAAAGTAATAATGAACAAGAGCACCGCAGAGCGGGTGCCAACGCTTGGCTGTGGGTGCAGTTTTAAATTAAAAATAAAATAAAAAATAAACCTTGACCTTGAAGGATGACCTTGACCTTTCACCACTTAAAATGTGCAGCTCCATGAGATAAACATGCATGCCAAATATCAAGTTGCTATCTTCAATATTGCAAAAGTTATGACCAATGTGAAAGTTTTCGGACGGACGGACTGACAGTTCAACTGCTATATGCCACCGTACCGTGGGACATAAAAATGAGGCCTCTAGAGTGTTGATGAGCTAAACGTTGGTTGAGGACGCACACTGCCACTGCGATGCTTGACAAAGAACTGGGGTTATATGATCGCCACAATAGCTGACCATGAGCTTAAAATATCAGCATCATCAAAAAACACAAAACAACAGTCAAATAACATGGAGCTTTGTGAAAAAAGTTATATAAACTTGTTAACACCTAGTTGACATACCAGAACAAAAAGAACACAATATTTAAACTACACAGTAGAAACATTTTAATACTTAGCCAAGCACTACATGCGAACAAATTAAAAAACTGTAATAGTTAACATCTAACAACTCATGAGAAATATATGTGACAGATAACTGGTAGATATCACTTTACCATGGTGCATTAAAATTAGTAAAGATCGCCTTATTTCATTCAGAACTAGTGTTCTATAGGTTTTTTTATCTGATAATCATAAAAATAATGGGTTTGATAACTAACATACACATACCAAAAGGTACCAAATGGAAATTGTTTCATTTCTTTCATTTATTATGCACTTTTTTATTTATAACAAAGGTAATGATTATTTGATTAATTAATGCATAAAAACATTGCAATATGGGTTGGGAAATGTGACTAATGATGCAAGAAGTTGTGCACTAAATGTCAACAGAATAAGATTTTTTTATTTGGGATGGGGATATGTGACTTATGATGCAAGTTGCTGTGCACTAAAAGTTAACTTAAGATTTTATTTTTATTAGCATAGTAAAAGGTCACCAATAGACTGAATTATGCCCATATAATTGGACCATTGATCTGTAAGTGTGTTACCTTTACCCATGAGCTAGACACAGATTCACAGTGACAATCAATTTCTGTGGCATATTATTTTAAGTCTTAATGTGTGTTCTTTACCATAAAAGTGCAGATAAAATATAAAATCACAAAACATTGAATCATATGCTAGGAATTTATAAGAAGTGTTGCACCAAATAATCATGAACCCAGCTTACACTAACCAGCCAAATGTCAAGTCTTTTAAAGCAACTGTCAAAGAATTTGTTCATATAAAGAAAATTTATCAATTGAAATCAACAACATGGTTGGAGACTTCAAATTACCATTAAAACATTTGAGATTTTGTTCACTTCAAATCACAAAAGGATTCCCCATAAACATTATTATACTTGCACAAGAATATAAAATAATTGACATTCAGACTTCATGCATGAAGTGTCATTATAAGGCAATCTGACACTGTACAAATGAGCCTCTGTGAAAAGGGGTATTAATGTATGTGCGTAAAGTATCGTCCCAGTTTAGCCTGTGCAGTCTGCACAGGCTAATCAGGGATGACACTTTCCACCTAAACTGGATTTTCGCTAATAAGAGACTTCCTTTAAACAAAAAATACCGTAAAAACAGAAAGAGTTGTCCCTGATTAGCCTGTGCCGACTGCACAGGCTATTCTGGGAGAACACTTTACACACATGCATTTAACCCCCTTTTTTAAGAGCGAGGGTCATATGTATTAATAAACGGTGACTCGAAACTGAACACATGCCAAGGACACTACAGAACACCTTACCTCCATATTGGGGAGCATAGCCTGATAAACAAGAGACAAAGTTTTAGAAAAATGATTTTTTTTAATGAAGAAAATATGTTAACAGTTGAGCATGAAGCATGACAAATTTTAAGCAAGGGAACAAGAATATTGGACAAATACTCTCTGAAAATTCAATGAAAATTCAATCGACCGGAACGACCTTACATTAATATTCACATGACATGTTTGTAGCGAATATGCCTAAATGTATTATTAAAAGTTCAAGGGCTAACAATGAAATGCCAAACATTATACAAAATATCAGTATTAACTCTCTGAAATATTATTGGAACAAAACATGACAATAATTATGTGCATGTCTATCCTATAAGCGTCAAGTGTCATTAAATTCAGATCATTATATGCTTAAATTTTCCCCACACATTCAATTGAAACATGTTTATATTAAACAAATTTTCAGTGAAAACAACCACATAATATATGGGATCTCCATTTTTACAGACATGCACTCCTGAAAATCATCAACCTGAGTTATGGGGACCCCTATATTTTCAAGGAATGTTTATACCTGTTGATTTTTATGCCAAGGACAGGTGTTAAGGGCAACATGCTGTGTCCAAAGGGTTTTCATTTGTGGGAAATTATTTCAAATTATCATACAACGGTTGAAGTCCTGACAATACTTTTTATGGCCATATTTGACCTTTGACCTCTTAAGAGTGGCCTTGAAATTTGAGCTTGGCATTAATTTAATTAATATAATATTTTCTGCAATATCAGCGGTTGCACAAAATGGTCTCAAGCTTACATATTTTTGTTAACATTTAAACACACAAACTTAACGTTACTTTATCGTTTAAATAATTTTCTTTATCAGGAATATTCAATCATTTAAGTATTCCAAATTAGCAATATTAGATTGTTAAGTATTCAGTATAACTTTTTAAAAAATACCTTAAAGTTCAACACTTCAGTAATGAACATAGCTGCAAACATACAATTATAATGAGATTATGTTAAACCATATTTATGCATATTCAGTATATATATAATGGTCTTAATAACATCAAAGATATACACATATATTTTAGTTTCGAGTCTAAACAGGCGTGACATATTTTAATTCAACCGTTGATGATAAACAGGCTAAACATTAGTCATTATTTATACATAATTTGGGAATTTATTAATGTTTCACTTTTCTGTATTCTATATGCAATCCTTTTTATTTGAAAATCAATGTGAAACTGACTAATAGTTAGCGTTTATCTGTAAACATATCTTAGAAAGTCAGTCATGCTTACACATGTCAAATGTTTAAGACCTTCTGTACAGAGGATGTATTTCTGAAGCTATTATTGTGAGTTTTAATGTGTTTACTTTACTATAAGTGGGGTAAAACAAGAGATGTGTTCGTCAGAAACACAATGCCCCCTACTGCGCCGCTTTGAAATACAATTTCTATTTATCCTTTGGCAGGTATAGAAATCATCTCCCTTTAAAGCTTATTACTTCCCTTTGATTTTGTTTTTTGACCTTTGACCTTGAAGGATGACCTTGACCTTTCAGCACTCAAATTGTGCAGCTCCATGAGATACACATGCATGCCAAACATCAAGTTGCTATCTTCTATATTGCAAAAGTTATGACCAATGTTAAAGTTTTCGGAAGGACGGGGTTGGGGGGGGTGGGGGGGC
>VMBQ01001952.1:81853-97632 GCA_007657795.1 Dreissena rostriformis
GGACACAAAAGTGCCTATAGTAAAAAGCATTTTTTCAAGATACAAAGGGCCATTACTCCGTTATTAACAGATGGTGTACAATGCCATTTGGCGTGCATCATCGTCTTATCCATATATATACTCATACCAAGTTTCAATGAAATCCGCCAAAGCACTTACAAGATATGGCTCCGGACACAAAAGTGCCGGACGGACAGCCGGACGGATGGACAGCCAGACGGCCGGACGGATGGACAACGCCATAACAGATGATGTACAATGCCATTTGGTGTGCATCATCCTCTTATCCATATATATACTCATACCAAGTTTCAATGAAATCCGCCAAAGCACTTCCAAGATATGGCTCCGGACACAAAAGTGCCGGACAGACAACCGCACGGACGGACAGCCGGATGGACGGACGGACAACGCCAAAACAATATCCCTCCGCCTCTGGCGGGGGATAACAAGAGCTTGTCACAGTAGTGCCAAATCCCCGCCGAAATGTGTTTGCTTATATGAGAACATTTGTTTTAGAGAGTATCATAATATTTGTAAAACATGGCACCTGTGTCATCTATTTATATTTCAAGGATCAATTAGTTATATAGTGTTGGAGTTATGCTGTAGAGAATAAAATATATGGAAATGAAAGAAAGGGAGGTAATTAAAAAAGAAGACTATAAACAGTTACTGTTCTTGATCACTGTAATTTTCCTTAAACTCATCTATTCATTTTACAGTGAATACTTCAGTGTTCAAATTAAAATATTATTGCAAAATTAGATAAAGGGAGATATTAAAAATTGAAAAGCTTAAAAACATAGTTATGGTTATGGTTGTGAGACACTTCACTTGCCCTTGATATATTTTAAGTTTCATGTTAAACTCTTTCATAGACCCTGATATATGCTTTGAACAAAATTTAGTGTGAAATTATATGAATGTCATAAGCACTGAGCTTATATACATATATGTTAATCCAAGTCAACATGTGGTCTGTTTATGGTACTGGAATGGTGCCGACATGTTGCTGTTAAAATGTTTCTGGCACATAAATATGATCCAGTGTTCTCCCATGAGTGTTTATGTTTTAAGTTTCAAGTGAATCCCTTACATAGAATTAGAGTTATGCTTCGGACAAACATTTACTTTGAAATTAAGTAAAGGGAGATAATTCAAAAACTAAGATAGATAAGAGTTATGGTTCTTGGTCACTGCACTTCTCCTAGTTGCCATCTGTTTATATTTCAAGTTTCAAGTAAATCCCTTCAGTAGATTAATAGTTATAATCCGGACAAAAAATTACTTTGAAATTATATATATTCTCTCTGAAAAATTTCGGCGGGGATAAAAATACAATTTGAAACAGCTTTAACGTGATACCCTTAGATGCAATCCTGATTTTGTTTAAAGAGAAGCACTAGACTACAAATTAATAAATATTCATAATTCACGCATGCAGGTGTAATTATAAGGTAATCTGACTCTGTTTTGTATGTAATAATGACAAGGTAC
Source organism: Dreissena rostriformis (assembly GCA_007657795.1). NCBI lineage: Eukaryota > Metazoa > Mollusca > Bivalvia > Myida > Dreissenidae > Dreissena > Dreissena rostriformis. Next base: position 83,354 of record VMBQ01001952.1, read on the forward strand.
TGGAAACTTAACAACACAATGGTACACCTTACCTCCATATTGGGGTGCACCTTATAAACAGAAGACAAATTTTAAAATATATCTGAAAGATCATTGGACCAGAACTACCTTTCAATATTCATATGACATGTTTGTAGGGAATGTGCCTCAATGTATGTTTGATATGTTTTTGAAAGTTCCAGAACATACAAGGAAATGACCTTCATTGAACAAAATATTCGTAACTACCCGAAAAATTATCTTGGAACAAAACAATCTGACAATAATTATCTGCATATCCAATCTATAAGGATTGGTGTCATCAAATTTATATACTAATATTTTTAAATTTGTCACACAGCAAAAAATGCCTTTAAAATGCCCTATTTGTAATGAAAAAATTATTCTCTTAGAGATCATTTGAGCAGAATAACTTAAAATATTATTGTTTACCCTGCATACATTTAGAGTTTCGTCAATGTGAATAAAACATTACGTGTTACTCCAGTTTGGCTCAGGAACATAAAAATCCTTAAAAAATGTTTTTTGTTAATGAAACATGTATAAGGACGAATGGTAATTACTGATTGAATAGCTAATCATTGAGCACTTTGTGTTCAGGTGAGCTAATATAAGAGGCTAACTACTGTAAATGTTTCCAAAAGGCATGTTAGTATTCATTTTCAGCAACCATGTACTGGGAAATTTCTAATTTGTTTCTAATTCGCTGTGGAAGATCAGACCAGCAAAAATAATGAATAAATCATTTATGAGACAATTTCTTTCTTATGTGGAAAAGATTTTGCAGATAATTAAACCATAAATATACATGTAGTACCATTATTACCGTTACCATGGAGATAGTCAATATACTTATAAGAATAAGACATAACAATGATCATCAGTTTTTCACAGTAATTTTATAGGTACATGTACATGTTAGCAGAATGACGACTCTTCTATAACAAGAGCACCGTCTAGCCGATGCCAACGCTCGGCTGTGGGTGCTTGGATTTTTTATTTTTTTTACCTTTGACCTTGAAGGTCGTCATTGACCTTGACCTCTTCACCACTCAAAATGTGCAGGTCGATGAGATACACATGAAAAAAATAAAATAAAAATTTGACCTTTGACCTTGAAGGATGACCTTGACCTTTCACCAGTCGAAATGTGCAGCTCCATGAGATACACATGCATGCCAAATATCAAGTTGCTATCTTCAATAATGCAAAAGTTACGGCCAATGATAAAGTTTTCGGACGACAACTACGACGACGACTACGACGCGGCAGACGAGAGGGCTATGACAATACCTCGGGTTTTCTTCGAAAACAGCGAAGCTAAAAATGGAAACACAATTGAACAACTTATTCTCCAAGAGTAGATAGCATAGTGTTTACTGAATATACACTGAAGGTTCCCACAATGGTCATTTACATGTATATGTCTATATGTTAGCATTACCAGTAGCCAAAATAGTCAATGGCTACTAAATGTGTTGAAAATCATTTTTCAAATAAACCAGATTCTCACACTTTCTGAGGTATTTAATTTCTAAATAAAATGCATTTAAGCTAGTTATTCGACTAAGATATGATGATTCATGCCATGAATAGCATAATTTGCAAGCATCCAAACCTTTCCTCGCCTAATACCCACAAGAGATGTGTTCGTCAGAAACACAATGTCCCATATTGTCCTGCTTTGAAATAAAATTTCAATACATCATTTGGCAGGTTTAGAAATTATCTCCCTTTTAAAGCTTATTACTTCCCTTGATTTTGTTTTTTTGACCTTTGACCTTGAAGGATGACCTTGACCTTGAACTTTCACCACTCAAAATGTGAAGCTTAATGAGATGCACATGGATGCCAAATATCAAGTTGCTATCTTCAATTTTGCAAAAGTTATGGCCAACGTTAAAATATTGNATAGGTCATACCATATTATTGCAGGAGAAATTCGAGAAACACCAGTTCGAATATGTACGATATTCTGGACGGCTTACCACTTAAAACGTAAATAAATAAGAGCGTTAATGAAAAATGATATGTTTCACGGAATAAACTTGTGTAACATAGCTGCAGGTCCAACCATAATTTCATAAATAGAAATAGATGTTTTAATATTGTAAGAAAACGTTAAAAAGTTTATTTACATCAATATTTATTAATAAAATAAATATTGTAATTAATGATACATCTTATATCATTATAATAAGGGTTCTTTAAAGAAAATATTTGAATGTTAGGAACAATAATAACATAAATGAAATTTGGAAATTTAATAACAAATCTTTATGATATATTGGCCATGATATTAATGATAAATTTTATATCATAATATTAGTATTTCATATATCCATTGAGCTATGCGGTCAAGGGGATTACGTTGTCGCTAAATATACAGAGTGCTGCAACGGGCATCTTAATCTTATTAAATTATCTTTCACATCCATTGAACTATACGATTTTCTATCACCACAAAAAGTCAAATCAGATGTCTGTAGGGATTATAATTATTCGATAAAGGGGTAAATACGTGAATGATGCGGTTCCTATATTCATGAGGAGTGTCCTGTAGAACAGTAATTAAGCGATCAACCAATCGGCAATTAACAAATAGCAAGGGAACTATATGACCAGACCAATTAGAAGTCAACAAGTAGTCAGTAAAATGCTTTGACCAATCAAATATGTTATAAGGAATAGTATTATTAGTTTTATGTGCACTTTGGGTAGAGAGAACAGTCCACCTTTAGCCAGTGACCAGAGAAGTTAAACTTTGTTGTGTAGCAGGGCCATTTTGCCCTGCGCTGTCAGATTGTATTTCACGAACATTTGCAAGCGTTGTATAAGAAAATATTCAACAGAAATAAATCAAGATGAAAATAGAAACGAACATTGTGTCTTGTTCCTATGTGAGTTCCCAACGAACAATGTGTCAATTACGTCACACTATGAATGATATGTTTCACGTAACAATTGTTAAAGAGCTAGGTAAATATTTATTTTCAGACTTGAGTTTTGTCGAATTTGCGGCAAGGCTTTTCGAAGCGCCTGAGGGTTAGGCGATCATGAAAGAAAACATACGGGGGTAGCGCCATACAATTGTTGTGGACGGATGTTCTACAGCAATCAGCTAATTTAACAAGGCACATGTAAGATGGTTTTGTTAATATTAGGCANCCCCTCCATTATATTTTATAACTGTTTATAGCCGATTATTACGACACATTGCAACCAAAATTGTTTCGAAATCGGTAAAATTGTTTCGTTACCATTCTTGCAATTGCTAATGATGGCTCTTGAAAAATGTACATACACATTGACAACGTACGGAATGTATACTCAATTGGTACGACGCATTTTCGAAAAAGAAAACCCAAAACACCAATTTATTCGATTGTGTTTTGTCATTTATGATCCAAAAAAAACTGTTGACATGTTAAGATGGATCGATTTCATGCCGGGATATGAGTTTCAAAACAATACTCAAACTTCGTTGCACCGTTTTAAATGGCGGATGTGACAAATTGCGTATCTTCTAGAATTGCCAAGTTTGAAAACATTCGCATTGGATCAAGTTTAATCTACTATCTTTCGCGTCATGAAACGTAAAGTCACTCTATAAAACATGAAATACTTGACCAGTTGTTTAATGGTTGTTACAGCAATGTTTTGTATTGAACTACAAGAATGTGAGGCACTTAAGTCCAACGTGTAGATCTCTTTTTTTTCTTGTATGTTTTCTTATGCAAACTTGTCTTTTCTTTCCTGTCGGTGCGCAGCACATAACGAAACTAAAGATTTTGCCTGCAAGACATGTGGGAGGTCTTTCGCAATAATGGCAGACCTCAGAGCGCACATGACACGCCATCAAGAAGCAAAGTTTAAATGCGACACATGCGGACATCAAATGAATAGAAAAGATCAATATGATGAGCACATGGCTATGCATCTTGGGGCCAAGAATCATGCATGCAAATGCGGAAAGACATACACTCACAAACCGAATTTGTATAGGCATCAGAAATTTTGCAAACAGGATAAAAAGGGAAATGCTAATGCAGTTGCAAGTAATAATANATTAGCAAGCGTTGTATTAGGAAATATTCAACAGAAATAAATCAAGATGAAAACTCTTATGAACTGGTGTTAGTTCCTGTGTGTCCCAACAAACAATATTATTAATTACGTCACATTACTACCACAAACATCTCACTCACCAGGTGGTTGACTGTACTGAGCAGGGCCTGTCATAGACATCACATAAATGCATTCAATAAATATGAATATAGATACATTGTATAAGTAAATGACAGAAAGAAAGTGAAGACCAATTTTTCCCACACAAGCTGTAAGTGAAATTTTACCATCATAATGAAATGAGCCTGGCTCTGTGAAAAGGGGTTTTTATGCATGTGCTTAAGTGTCGTCCCAGATTAGCCTGTGCAGTCTGCACAGGCTAACCAGGGACAACACTTTTGGCCTAAACTGGATTTTCGCAAGAAGAGCATTCCTTTAAACGAAAAAAACATTAAAAGCGGAAAGTATCGTCCCTGATTAGCCTGTGCAGACTGCAAAGGCTAATCTAGGACGACACTTGGCGCACAAACATTAAACTCCCTTTTCACAGAGCGTGGCTCAATTATAATTAGGTAAATGACAATCAGAAAGAAAGTTAAGACCAGTGTTTCCCACATGTTAGTGCACCTTTTGCAATCATTATGACATATATAATCATAACATTAACACAAACATGTATGACAGACACTGAATCAAAACTTGCAAAGCTGTTAACATTCATTTTCCCAAAGCATGAAATGAACCAAAGGTTTGTTGATTTCAAAGCTAGATTATATTTCATTTCATTTGTGGCCGTATAAAACAGATATTTTTCATGCTGCAATATTAGTCCTTAAACCACTATAATATGACAACATTATTGTTATGGCCACATTCATAACATTATTAGTTTTAAGCAGCACTAAAGAGCACCCAATACAACATGTACATACATTCAAGCTTTATAACACAAATGGCTCATGACAAGGTTAGTGTAAGCAAACCCGTAAAGACTTTAACTACACTCATTTACATATATTGAATAATTTCATAAATGTCTATTACCTGGACCCTGTTGGGGATAAGCAGGGTCTGAAAAAAATAAGAGAACATAATATAAATGAGCTGTAATTTGGGAAAACAGGGTTTAATGCATGTGCCTCAAGTGCCGTGTCAGATTTGCCCGTGCAGTCCCAAAAGGCTAATCAGGGACAACTCTTTTCACTTTTATTGTATTTTTCGTCTCTTCTTAACAAAAATCAAGTCATGGCGGAAAGTGTCCTTGATTAGCCTGTGCGTACTGCATATGCACAGTGGTTATTTGCTGTGATATCTAGGGAAAAAATCTGAATTAAATAATGTATAATTGACCCTCTGATATGGATCAGTAGCGACTGGTCTTATGCAATCACCAGTAGACCCTTCACGGTGTTTTAATAACGAAATGTTCCTTTAATGTATACATTTATGGCTTTTTTCATTAAAAAGAATAAATTAATATATCTAAACACAGACCTAAACTAGAAATGGCGCGGCAGAGGCCGACGCGTATCCCCACGCCGAATGTTTGTTCTTGGTGTGCCCCAGGGTTGGTAATGGGGCCATGCATAGTTGAGATTGACCGCATTGTCATAATGAAGTTCAGTATCAATAAGAAGTGAATTGGTGTAGAAATAAAGAAGTTATAGTAAAAGGCAATTTTGGGNAGGTTCTAGTGCTAATAGTGTAGGAGGAAATATTGGCCAGGACGTATGGACGGCGGAGATAACCACAATATCCCCACCTTTTTTTCAAAAAGCTATCAGAAGAATATCATTCTTGTAACAAATCCCCAAACAGTTATTTTTTACACAATGTCAGTTCACAGAGCTACTCAAGCTCCAGTGCACTGATCAGGTCCGATAGCTATCGTTATCATTTTGTTCCTGGACATTTCTTTTTCCAGCATCTCAGTATTAGAAAGCAAACTGATCATTCAAATCATACAAATACAGAATACAGTATTAATGTTGAACATTTTGGTCGTAGAAGGGTATATATTGTAGAACTATAAAAAATGCAACAAGGGCCCTGAAGGGCTCACTTGAGTTCAAGTGAGAACAATGGTTGAAGACTTGAACTGATAACCTAGTTATTGACCCCACTTGATCCAGATACAAACATTGTCAAGATAAAAATCTATCAATATTGAGTCATAAATGTGGCTTCTAGAGAGGTTACAAAGCCTTTCTAAGATTTAACCAAGTTTATGGACACATGTGTTACACATCAAACTTGCCCTAGATATTGTCAAGATTAACACTCTGACCAAGTTTCATCAAGATTGAGTCACAATGTGGCCTCTAAAGTAGTAGAAAAAGGCTTTTCTTATATTTGATCTGGTGACCTGGTTTTTGGGCGAATAGAATAGACCTAGAATCAAAATCTGTCAAGATTCTGACCAAGTTTCATCAAGTTTGACTCATAAATAATGCCTCTAAAGTGGTAACAAGGTTTTTCTTTTATATGAACTGATGACCTACTTTTTGGATTCATGTGTCCCAGTTTTAGATTCTGCCTAAATAGATAAACATTCAGAGCAAGTTTCATGAAGACTGAGTCAAAAATATGACATCTACAGTGGTAACAATGTTTCCTATCATTTGACCTGGAAACCTAATTTTAGGACACACATGATCCAGATTCAAACTTAACCTGGATATTGTCTAGAAAAACATACTGACCAAATTTAATCAAGATTTAGTCATAAATGTTGTTTATATAGTGAAAGCAAGGTTTTTCTAAGATTTGACCTGGTAACCTAGTTTTTGGACTTGATCATTTCAATGACAAGTGACAATCGTTATTTACAATTATCTACGTTCTCAGGTTGGACTGTATTAACATCCTGGAATCGAAAATACCAAAACTCACAAAATTTTACTTCTATAAAAAATGACATAACATAAACAGCTTAATTAAGAGATTTCCTGTGAAAGAATATCAATTTTTCCTCAATCAATGAAAGCATGGTGGATTATTAAACAAAATCAATAAATGTTTTATTTATAGCAAACTTTATTTACATACATGTTCATATATCTACTGATAAAACATGAAGTGCCAAATATTGATTTAAGAATACTGTATTGGATTGGGTTAAACACAAAAGAAAGAGGCAAGATGAATTGTCTGAGTACTTCCTTGTTAGTCACTCCCAAATATAAATTCAGACATATCCTTGTCAACCCATTTATGCCTAGTGGACTCTCCCATCCTTCTAAATTTTATCAATTTATTACCAAAATTAGGGATGTCTAGTATATTTATTTCTATNACAGGCTAATCTGGGAGGACACTTTATGCACATGCATTATGCCCAGTTTTCTCAGAACACGACACATATTAAGTGTTTTGTGAAATGAGAATAGGCCATCAAACCTTTTAAAATTTATATCAACGTTTCAACTACAGATTTACCAAAAAAAAAAGATTAATGTCACAAAGTCACTAATAAATTACGAATAAGTGTAATACAGATTTAAGACAATTTCATATAGAAATGCACCATAAGCGCACCATAAAAATGAATTTTGAACAGAAGTATTCTTGTTTTTTTCTAAACAATTAAACTGCCTGTACATGTATAAACACATTTACAGAAAAATGAATGAAGATACAATCAATTTTGATGGAAAAATTCTTAGAAACCCAAATACCGGTAATAGGCAGAATAAAAACATGCATACACAAAATGACATGCACAGTTTTATGTCCAAAAATGACAGCAAGTATTGAATTAAAAAAAAAAAAAAAATGTTTTATGTCTTATTCCCACTTTCGACATGTATTGTATAGCAATAGTAATAAGTCTGTCCATGACAAGACCTGTTTTAGCGACATGAGGGGTTATTTAAGGAAATTCCAATCAGGGGTTTTTATCTGATTTTGGGGAAAGGGCCTGGCCTTTTTGGAGGGGAAAAAAATCTCGCGAAAAGCCGGATTTTGGGGAAAAAAATGACGCGAAACGCTAGATTTTGGGGAAAATAAGGAAAATTTTAAATAATCACTTCAACATATTTTTTTTACTGTTTTTAAAACAAATTCAAGGCAACAGATAATTTAATTATGCAATATTTTGTATTTTCTACACTGGATCAGGTTAACTTATGTATTTAAAGGTTAAAAAAAAAATTTTTTTTTTAGGGGAAAATCATTTTTTGGGGAAAAATTTCTGTCAGAGGGGAAAAAAATATCTAGGGGAAAGGGCCGAAATTCGGCGGGTCTTTCAGAAGGAAAAAAACCCCTGAGCNTCTGTCCATGACAAGACCGGTTTTAGCAACATGAGGGGTTATTTAAGGAAATTCCAATGTCAGCATTTTTGTTATTGATTTACATAACTCATGTTGTCATAGCTACATACAACTAAGAAGCATAATATTAACATCAACAATGCTGAGTTGGGGGAAAAATACAACAAGTAAATGTATTAATACACAAATGATACTCATCTCGTTAAGACAGGTTTCATCATGAAACGGCTCTAATACATAAAGCATGTTTTTTTTTAACCTCACTATGGGAAAATGGGGTTTATGCATATGCGTATAGTTTTGTGTCCCAGATTAGCTTGTACAATCTGCACAGGCTTATCTGGGACAACACTTTATGCATATGTATTAAGCCCAGTTTTCCCAGAACAAGGCTAATTTATAATAAACTTACTTGGAGGAGGCATCCCCTTCTCGTTACCGGGATATGGTGGTGGGGCGGACATCTTGTACTGAAAAAGATGTAACATTTCACGCTTATAAGCAATAAACATGGTCTTCTACATAATTGGTCAGTACAATCTAAGACAATAAAAGCATTCAGAGTTGATCATGTTGTGCAGTGTTAAACAAATACATAGTAAGGAACCAAGGGGCAATTTTCTTTACCAAAACATATACCCCACCGGCTTAAGTAAATCTTTATAGATAGTAGTCCAGTATGATGACAGATATCCCTTTAATCAATGATCCCAAATATGTGTCAATTGCTAATAATCTCATTTACAGTAATTCCGTGTTTGAATATCAGTGAAGGTGTATCGAGGTCATCTAATCAAGGAATATTTGATCTGGAAGCCCAAAACATTTTGAAATCTGTCGGACATTTTGAAATATGTCGGACATTTTGAAATCTGTGCTGATTAATAGTCTTACCTATTTTTGTTTCTTTCAAAAATGAGTTTGCAGTTTGATTATAAAAAAACATTAAAATTGTTTTGTTGATTTAAATTAGCATTGACCCTAGTATTGAATCGATCAGATTGATAGAAAATATGTCACATGTTTCCTAATGTAGAGATTAACACATGTAGCTAAAATGGAATGGCTGCCCACCTCCATCCATACATGTATTTATCCCCCGCCCTTTTAATTGTATAACATGTGGCCCTCTTCCATTTGTATGCCTTTGAAATATGACCCACTATTTTTGTCCCTCTTCATATGTCAATGATCTCTTGTTTTTATTGTAACATATACATTTGTACTATTACATGGAATATATGCTGAATGAATGCATGCAATTTAGTACTTCAAGTACATTGAGTTCATTTAAATACATTAAAGTACTTCAATTAACTTTAGTACTTCAATTCACCAACCGATTAAGTCTCGTTCAATGTACAATGTTTACCAAACTACGATTCTTCATGAAAAAGGTCACGCTACCCCATTTTAGGCCACCCATGGCAATTTTTTGTTCAGGCTGAATCCCTACCTAATGATATTTTTCTAAGAGCACAGGTTCAAAGACCAAAAGTTTGCAATGAGTTCTGTAAAACTGGTCATTTGGGTTGATCTGTTTGGTTCAGTATGTTTTGCAATTAAAAACAAGATGTGTTTGTGAAACACTATGTCCCCCTTTCAGCGATTTTGACCCATATATTTTACCTTTGACCTTGAAGGATGACCTTGACCTTTCACCACTTAAAATGTGCAGCTCCATGAGAAACACATGCATGCCAAATATCAAGTTGCTATCTTCAATATTGCAAAAGTTATGGCCAATGTTAAAGTTTGCGCAAACCAACAAACAAACAAACCAACAAACAGACAGGGCAAAAACAATATGTCCACCAGTATAGACTGGGGGACATAAAAAGTTTTTTTGTAGATGTAAGCTTGTGTAAGTAGTTGAAATAATGTTTCAGTCTACATTGTCAGATAAGCAATTGAAATTTTTATTAAACAAAGGAAACACCAAGCAAAATTGCAAGTGAGCAATGGGTCTTGTAAACACACATATTATTAATCATAAAACAATACACACCTTATGAGATAACACATTATGAAATATAACATGTTTAAGATTTAATTTTAAAAATCTGTAAGTGTACTTTGGTGATTACTTAAAAAATAATTAAATGAACATTATAAATATAAAGCTGCACAAGCGTAGTTTACAACTTCAATATAAACAATATACTTTATCTGCAAATGTGACATTGAATCATGTAAAATCATTTTAAATGTATACATTTTAAAATGCAAATATCTATTATAATTAAGTCCTAATAGTTATATATAAACAGTCTTACCTGCAATTCAGATTGGCAGTTGTAAATTTTATTAAACAAAAGAAACACCAAACAAAATGGCAAGTGAGAAATGAATTCAGGTTACACAATTTACATCTGGCTTATGTATTTTTTGGTTGCCATCTGCTGTTGTTATGGCCAAAACTGCCTAAAGGCTAAATATGCTCTGAGCCACAATTAGGTAATAACAACAAAATACCTGATATGAAAAGGGAGATTTTATTCAAAAGCAATTCACAGGGTGTCAGGTATTTCTCTATATTAATAGTGTCTTTGTGATTTAGTTCTAGAGCTGATACAGCAAACTGTGACAAGATTACCAGTTGTGTTATATAACAATCTTTGACAAGCATTGTTGATAATATTGATGATGTTTGAAGGGTATTTGAGCAATTTCTTACTATTGTTTAGCAGTGCTTTCCACAGGAATTTTGTCAGGCGCCCAGAGGCTGATAGGGGTGGTTCGGGAGGGGTGTCCCCTCTTGACTTTGATTTTTTCAATTAGTTATAAGCATTAATGGAAGTTTCATAATATAACAAAATCAACTGAAATGGTACAAAAATTGAATACCCAATTATCCAAAGATGCACAAGAGTAGAGACACAAAAAGTATAAATTTACAAGTACATGAAAACATAGACTAATACAAACATATTCAATTGACAAGCAACAAACAAAATGGAGCTTTACAATTATATGATAAAATAAACTACGAAAGTTGTATTTAATTAAGTGTCCTGTACCCATTCAGACCTTTCTCGTGGAATTGTTCAGGTACAGCGGAAAGGCAACGCAAAAGGGGGTAAGTGCGGAAGAGGATGCCCCCTTTTGCGTGTTGATTTATTAAAAAACTTTCTACATGTTTTTAATTAAAATCTGCAGTACGTCAGATCTATTAAACCATATCTGGAAGTTAAGACACTGCGTTCCCAATGCGCTAAAACGGCTTGGGGAACCAACAACCGGTGATTTTGAAATCATAAATCAATTATTTCATCAACATATTTGTTATATTCCTTTATTAATGAAAGTTATCCTTATCATTATTTTAAAAACAGTTATACTGGAGTATTATCACTATAAATTGTCAATTAATTATAATAAATAGTTCATAATAATTCAAACAATGTGTGTTGTTTACCCTCAGATAAACAGTTACAATAACCCAAGCTGGGGCATACAAATGGAAGTGCCCCCTCCCCGCACTTTTCTCCTTGAGCTAAATCCCTTATACTGTTTACTTGTATTCCCTTCTTCTTAGAATAATCAATGTTTATGTTTTCTTTTATACCTAATGATAAAATATGACATTTCTGCAGTAAAAAAAACAGCAGTGAAAATAAACAAATTGTTTCACCGGTGAAAATAACAAATGTTCGGAACCCCTTTTCTATTTTTAGATTATCCTATCAAGATTTACTTCCCTTGTTTATATCCTTGTTAGTATTTTTTCTATGATCACAAGTGAAATAAAATCGATATTCCACCGAATTCAACACATTTTCTTTCAATTTTATGCTTTTTTTACCGTTTATTTACATTGTAAAAGAGTTTAACTGAGAAATTTCCCTGGAATAATGACATCATTTCGTCAACGAAATGACGTCATTTCAAATGTATTGAGTAACCACTAGAGAAAGGGTAACTTTTTTAGCAAAAGGGAAACAGCTTTTAATTATTTTCTTGAAAAAGGGGCATAACAGAAACATAAAATTTATTCATGTTAGTGTAAGATCGTTTGTTATTTCACTCGTGATCATAGGCTGCGCCACTCGTGAAAATATATTTTCTATGATCACTCTTGAAATAACAAACGATCTTACACTGACATGAATAAATATCCTCTATATCTTCAACTCCATAAATGCTTATAACACACTCACAGCTTGTAACCGTATTCCCTTATTAATAAGCAAAACACTTTTATCAGGCCACACAGTTATAACTACATGTGTTTGGCCATTAATCTTTTATCACAACCTATAAACAAGCAAATTCGTTGAATTGATATCCCCCGCCAATTTAGAGCTTTGTCACAGAAAAATGCATTTTTTCAAGATACAAAGGACCATAACTCCGTTATTAATAGATGGTGTACAATGCCATTTGGCGTGCATCATCCTCTTATCCATATATATACTCATACTAAGTTTCAATGAAATCCGCCAAGGCACTTCCAAGATATGGCTCCGGACACAAAAGTGCAGGCCGGACGGACAACGCCAAAACAATATCCCTCCACCTTTGGCGGGGGATAATAACACATATAAACATTTTTTACTTATCTGTACTTTTTATTTAATGATATATTTATGATCTCAGGAAGACCCATAAATAAACATAGAGGTTAACTTGATGACAGGTTGATGATGACGAAATGACCAACCATTGGTTAAGAAACGTCCACACATAAATGGTAACGAAATGGATATGTTACATAATGACCTGACTCCATATAATATGTAAAATTAGATATAAGATAATATTTGGAAATTTAAGGATAGGGGTACCCCTAACTTGGATATTCAAGCACATGGAAGCCCCTGTGTTCATCTCTACATCTACATGGTTACGTCCCAACAATCGATAACCGATTATCACTGGGCAGCGCTGTCAGAGAGACAGTTGTTAAATAGAAAAATGTACAGTAGGTTAGTACCGTATTTTACCATGTATACCGGGCACCCATGTATAATGCGCACCCAATTTTTAAAAGCCAAAATGGAAAAAAAAAGAATTTAAAACCAAAAAACCTGGCAAAAAAAACGAAAATGGTCGCCATTTTACAATTGCGCAATTAATAATCTGGGTCATTGAAAAGTTTAATTTTGTATTCAACAATAGGAAGCATCATTATGATACGGAGCATGGGTTGCATAGCACTATATTTTTCTGACATTTTTGTAATTTTCCAACAACAAAATAACAGTCCTCGTGCATTTCATGTAAAAACATGGGAAAATAAGAAATCATGTACATCATGTAATTTTTCCTCGGGGAAAGGATGGGCTTTTAATTTGAAGATGAATAAAAACTTGTAGTGCTTTGTTTTAAAGTGGAAACTTTTTATGTAAATTACACTGCATCTTAAAGGCTACAGTCGTTGAGATGTCAGTATTGACGTAAAACTTCTCATCTATTATAATGGTCAAGTGGGGTTATTGTTTGTCCCACTACACAGGCGTGAATGTGATGCACATGAAGCCGCTAAAAATCTAGACCAAACTGAAAAACAACCAGAAGTCACAACTACCAATACCCGCGAAAAAACTCGTTGACACCCCTTTACCAGCTATCCGGTATGTGGTCAACAGCCCAACGTTGGCTGTCAATGTAGAAGTGCACACACACAAACAAAGACAAAGACATGTTTGCATATTTTATTCAAACATTTTATTTTTTGTAAAAACTGTTGCAACCCATTCATTTCTGCCGCTACCGACTTTTTTTTTGTTCCGACAACGGCCCTTTCACTCTATAAGATTATAGGGTGTAGTTTTCTGAATAAAAAATGGCGGCTATTGTGCTCATTTACGTAATGGAAATTATTTTTTCGCAATTTTTCAACCAGGATTGCTTTGTACCAATGTATAACGCGCATCAACTTTTTAATGGGAAACTTTGAGGTAAAAAACTGCGCAGTATACATGGTAAAATACGGTA
>VMBQ01001952.1:100108-112367 GCA_007657795.1 Dreissena rostriformis
TTTTTTTTTTACAAAAGCAGTCATAGGGATGATGAAAATATAATGACGATAAATATGTGATGAAAAGGTGCTACCCGTACATATCTTAAATTACTTAAATGACTTAAATGTGTTATGATGAAGTAGATTTTATTGAGAACTTATTGTTGTTACAAATAAACATAGTATAATGATAGAAATAATAAAAGTTGAGAAATAAACATGTTTTGTTTTTGAAAAACTTAAAGTCGATTTTATTCGCACACACTTCTCCCTGATTTTCCAAACTTCTCCCTGTTTCAGAAAAAAGGAGAAGTCACTTCTCCCTATTTTTAAGGCCTAGGGTAGTCCCTGCTTAGGTTATATTATGGTTTTGTAAATGATTCTTTCGATCCGAATAGTATGTGTTTAACATATATGGGAAATTAAGATTTTTATTACAAATTTGATTATTAATTGCAATTTTAATTTAGTGATTGCGCAATTTTCTGTTTGATTTTAATTGCAATTAATTAACAGAAAAATTATGATACATTGTGCTACACACCAGGGGTTTTTATCTGATTTTGGGGAAAGGGCCTGGCCTTTTTTGAGGGGAAAAAAATCGCGCCAAAAGCTGGATTTTGGGGAAAAAATCATGCGAAATGCCAGATTTTGGGGAAAATAAGGAAAGTCTTAAATAATCACTTTAACATATTTTAAAGTTTTTAAAACGAATTCAAGGCAACAGATAATTTAATTATGCAATATTTTCTATTTTCTTCACTGGATCAGGTTAACTTTTGTATTTAAAGGTTAAAAAAAAAAGGCCGAAATTCGGCGGGTGTTTCAGAAGGAAAAAACCCCCTGCACACTAAGTGTTACGATTGATTAGTTTGGCAGAGGTACTGTATGATGCGTTGATTTGCCAATTAAAATAATTTCGGAACCAATTACAATTATCAAACAAACTTAGATCGGAAGACGTGTGATCAGATGATTGGCCAATTACTAGCACAGAAACATTAAAAGAAGATATTATAAAGGCGTTATATTGTTTTTATAAACTTGAAGCCAGTTTGCATCTTTTGATCTCAAGATCCTTTTAAATCGCTGTATGTATAAAACCTAGGGGGAAACGACCCAGGAATTAGGGCATAACAACCAAGGGTGAACGGGAATTAGGGCAAATCGACTCAGGGGCGAACGGAAATTAGGGCCAAACGACCCGGATTCAACTTAATAGGCCTTGGGAAAGACCAGAAATTGTTTAAGTACACCAATAATTCTGCAAAAAAGAGGCGGCACCAGTGATAAAGGGTTGTTTTGTTAAATATATTTAAACTGTCTTCATTATATTTAAACTGTCTTGATAAAGGGTTGTTTTGTTTAATATATTTAAACTGTCTTCATTATTTACTTATCAATCAGAAAAAAAAACATAAACAAAAATCACCAAAATGAATGTGGCCCGTTCAGAATATTCCATAAAAAAGGTTCCTTATTAAAAGAAATTTGACCTAATATAAAGTAAACTGCAAGTCTATAAATGCCATTCTGGGCCAGCTTTTGGCTTAATCCCAATGCCATTTTATGTCATACATTTTGACTTTCTTTATTAAGATTGAGCTAAAATTAGAACCAACACATTTTATACTTGTATCGTGTGGGTTTATTTTTCCTTCTGTGTTATTCAAAATTACAAACATGCGTTGATGTTTCTGTAAAATATACACTTAACATGACACACTTTTAAGACCACACCTTCTATAATTTAAGATTGCAAAAACAAATTCACATGCATTACGTCATCAGTTTAATGATAAACCCATAAACCCACTTTTCCTAAACCACAGGTACAACTGTCCTGGAAAATACGCTTGGTTTTATTAAGTTTATAGTTGTTGTTATCGTTACACTTAAAGCAGTATAAATAATAAATTATACCTGTCAAAAATCTCTAAAATCACAGCTAAACTGTTCAGTTGTTTTCGTCAACTATAAGTCGATTTTGCAATGTTTATTTCAGCCCAAATTGCGCATGCGCAGTGAAATGCAATGTCGGCGAAACATACTTTTACTTCGTATCTTTTCGGTCTCTGTCATGTTTTCTCGTTAAAGGGAGACAATTTTTAAACCCGTCAAGAGAAAAACTTTATCCGGCATCTATGGATAGTCAAATAACTTTTCAGAAGTGATCTGCAAACATGATATCAATAACAGGGCCGTCATGGGCCGTCTATAGCCTGACCACTTTTTGACAAAAAAGTAAAAAAAAGAAAAGAAAACAAGAAGGCTGAGCTAGGAGTTGAATTGCTTAATCTCCTCTGGATCAGACATATTTTATCTAATTGAGAAGATGCTGTCTTATCGTTTAAAAGGCACGAATCGTCGAAATGTCACCATGAATTCGTTGAAAAGGTAATTACTTTACCCAACACCACGAAGGACGTAGGGGAAATGTTGTCGACAGAGCACGCGGCACAAAAAAAAAACACCGTCAAATCGAGATTCATGAGATTGTTTAACGAAAATTTTGTCCAGTTTAAGATTCTAGTGTCGGCAAGGTTTAGCGATTTGTGGCGATGGTGATGAGTTGGACAGTAACTACATTCAACTATTAACTTTTCGTGGAGAAGAAGTTTCGCGTTTGATAGACTGGATAAAACGCAAAAACGAGAAGAACACAAGTGGCGAATCTCAAAATGAGATGGTAAATATCATGGCTACAACTATACTCCGGGACATTGCCCAGCAGATTCGAGACTCTGCATGGGGATTTTTCTATAATGGCGGACAGATATGTTCACCGGGGAACAGTTCGTGATCGTACTTATGCATGTGGATAAAGACCTACTTTCTCATGAAGAATTTATTGGACTTTACAAAGTTGACGCTATAGATTCCAACACACTTAAACGCACAATAGTAGACTGCCTTCTTCGCCTGAACCTATCGCTGAAAAACTGCCGCAGCAATGCTACGGTCTACGGCGCTAGTAATATGTCTTGGGCAAAGAACGGTGTTGCTAAACAAATAAGCGACAGAGAACCCAGGGCAGTATATACCCACTGATATGGGCATGCACTGAACCTAGCAGTAGGAGACACAGTTAAACAATTGAAAATCATGCGTGATGCTCTTGACACCACCTACGGGATGCCTAAACTTTTCTCCAAAACGCGACAGTCTTTTTGAAAAAAATAAGCATGATTTAGCCCCTGAAACTCCTCGGTGGACTACGTACACTGTGTCCAACCCGTTGGACTGTGAAGGCAAACAGTCTACAGAGTGTTGTAGACAACTATAAAGTCATTCAAAGTTTATGTGAAGTGTCATACGTTTTATCAGAAGACACAGACATTAGAGCCAGAATTAAAGGTGTTGAAGCACAGATGAAATCTTTTGACTTTTTATTTGGCATCATGGTTGGTCAGTCATTGATGCGCGATATTGGCAATCATGGCATCATGGTTGGTCAGTCATTGATGCGCCATATTGGCAATCTGAGCAAAGGTTTGCAGCGCCAGGACCTGCCTGCATCAGAAGGTCAATCAATGGCCATGCTGACAATTGACACACTGAAAACATTAAGAAATAAAAGGCATTCTATCAGTTCTTCGATGATGTGAACCAAAAGGCAGAGAATCTGGATGTCGATGAACCATTGATGCCAAAAAAACGAAAAGTACCCAAACGGTTTCAGTTGGGAGATGCCGAACATTTTTTCCCAGATTCCGTGGCTGACCACTAAAGGCACACCTACTTTGAAGCTCTTGATCTGGTTATACATTGTATCCAGGACAGGTGTGATCAGCCAGGTCTAAAAGTACTCAGAAATGTAGAAGACCTTATTGTTAAGGATGCATCGTATAGCTACGAGCATTACAGTGAAGAGTTTCTCTTTGTGATTGAATTTTATTCAGATGACGTAAACAAGGACACCCTGAAAGTTCAATTGGAGACCTTGAAACACACTTTTATAAACAACACAATGAACAGATCCGACTGTCACACGTACTTGACTATATGCGCAAGCTTCCACCTACATGGCGGGTGATCTACTCAGATGTTGCGGCACAATGCCAGCTACAAATGCCACAAGCGAGAGGACGTTCTCTGCGCTTCGGAGAATTAAGACATATCTGAGAAGCACGATGTCTCAAACTAGACTCAACAACCTTTTGACTTTGCACGTTCATAAGCAAAGAACGGACGCTCTTGACTTAACTAAAATTGCAGAGGAGTACGTTGCCCGAGGAGAAAGGCGCAGCTGTGTATTTGGAAAAAAATAAAGGTGTTACAGCACTGCAACTTAGCAAATTAACAAACTATTTTCAAACTAGTTTCCCTTGTTTATCGCATTTGCAAATAATATGGAGCCTGGTGCGGCGCGGGGTAACTTAGAAATATCGTGCACTTTGGTCTCAAAACCTGCCAGATGTCACGATTTAGCCTGTATGTTTCAAAACAATTTACGGGGGGGGGGGGGGCCTNAGTATAGTATAGTAGAGTAGAGTAGAGTAGAGTAGAGTAGAGTAGAGTAGAGTAGAGTAGAGTAGAGTAGAGCATAGCATAGCATAGCATAGCATAGCATAGCATAGCACAGCACAGCATAGCATAGCATAGCATAGCATCATATACATTATAATATAATGACATATGCTATAATATGATACATTATAATATATTGTTATATAATATGATATAATGCTTTATCCACTTGTAAGTCTGATATACAATATAATAAGACATATCTCAATAATTGCCCAGGAAAAATTTCATATCGGTCCGACGTTAAAACGTAAGGACGCTCAGTATTGTAGACGTTACAGTCTATATTACGACGTACTGACGACCAATATTGTTGACTTCATAGTACATGTTATTACGTTACGAAGCTCAATAATGTTTACTCCCCAGTACATGTAGCCTTTTTTCCTGTATATTCATCCACTTAACACATTAACATATTATATATTATAAATGCACACAATTCAAACAAGAATGATTCCTTTTTCTTGAAGTGTAATGTGTTTCCTTATAAATTAAAGTCAGTAGTTGCACAGATAATAATGTTTTGTAGTTACAGGCAGATTTAAGGATGGTACCCTAGCAACCATGAATTTGTCAGATCTTTCCTATCAATCTGTTCAGTCTCCATTTTGATAAGAAAACATCTGAATTTTCAAGCAATTTTGATATACTTCATTAGAAGCTTTCCATACCTGGCAAACACACAACCGTTCAATATTTGAAATTAAGATTGTGCAATATCATTGTTTTTTTCTTCAAACTGTGTGTAGCAATTTACATAGAAATCCTTTAAACTTTTTCATATTTTTTACACAAAATGTATTTCCCTTCATCATTTCGACAACAGAAGAAGATTTTTGTGACAGAACTGCCCCAATACAGATCGCTCAGTATTGTAGACGTCACAGTACATGTAACAACGTTATGACGCTCAATATTGTAGACGTCACAGTACATGTAACTACGTTATGACGCTCAATATTGTAGACGTCACAGTACATTTAATAACGTTATGACGCTCAATATTGTAGACGTCACAGTACTTATTATTACGTTATGACGCTCAGTATTGTAGACATCAGAGTACATGTAATTACGTTATGACGCTCAATATTGTAGACGCCCCTGTACATGTAACTACGTTATGACGCTCAATATTGTAGACGCCCCAGTACATGTACCTACGTTATGACGCTCAGTATTGTAGACGTAACATTTCATGTAACTATGTTATGACGCTCAATATTGTAGACGTTCCAGTACATGTAACTATGTTATGACGCTCAGTATTGTATACGTCACAGTACATATAACTACGTTATGACGCTCAGTATTGTATACGTCACAGTTCATATAACTACGTTACGACGCTCAATATTGTAGACGTCACAGTACATGTAACTACGTTATGACGCTCAATATTGTAGACGCCCCAGTACATGTAACTACGTTATGATGATCAGTATTGTAGACGTCACAGTTCATATAACTACGTTACGACGCTCAATATTGTAGACGTCACAGTTCATATAACTACGTTACGACGCTCAATATTGTAGACGCCCCAGTACATATAACTACGTTACGACGCTCAATATTGTAGACGCCCCAGTACATGTAACTACGTTATGATGCTCAGTATTGTAGACGCCCCAGTACATGTAACTACGTTATGACGCTCAATATTGTGAGGTCCCAGTACATGTAACTACGTTATGACGCTCAATATTGTGAGGTCCCAGTACATGTCCTACGTTATGACGCTCAGTATTGTAGACGCCCCAGTACATATCCTAAGTTATGAAGCTCAATATTGTAGACGTCCCAGTACATGTCCTACGTTATGACGCTCAATATTGAAGACTCTCCACTTCTGAAAACATGCTTTTATTTGTATTATACTGTTGCGGGTGGTTTATTAAATTCATTTCATTGAGCTTATGTCCGTAAAATACAGTCATCGTGAAAAAGACAGATTTTTAGGAACCCCATTTAGGGTCCCTTTTTAATTTCACATAATTATCTTATTAATGTTGAAAATGTTGTTTTTCGGTGATAAAGACTATGTGGTACTCAATTTTGATGTGGTCTCTGCTGTGGGGCGGAGTACCTGGAGGAAACCCCACCTTTCCGGTATGATGACCGACAACACACCGTATTACGCGTCACGTCGATGGCAGATTGTTCCGTCGATGACAGACAGTTGGACTCAACCGCGAACAACAGGTAGGTTATATATTCGGTCGGTATATTTATATTACGCAAGTAAGGCCAAAATCATTGCTACGAACATATTGTCCATTGACTGAGGACGCCACCAGGTGATTTTGGACTCGTTGTTCAAGTTTTTAAAGAAATGTGAACGAGTTAAAAGTGACAGTTTCCGAAACATCATCGAAAATGACTGATTTTTGTTCAAAATATCTCAAGTTTGAAATAAATGACTGCATTTCGTGTTATATACTTACGCATTTATCCCTTGGGGATACGTAAGCCAAATATCCGCCCCTTGAGTTGTTTCATGAACATGTCACAGGCGTCCAAACTGACCCCGTCGAAAAAAAAATGATGCCGTAGTAGGCAGATATGTATTTTAAATGATGCCGATGATGGCAGAAACGCTGTATAAGATGCTAACGAAGATGACAGATTGTCAAAATAACTATTTTATTTATTTCTCTCTTCTTTTTGTACTTTTATATACAATAAAGAAGCGAAACTGTCCTTTGTAATATATTCTCAAAACGGGAAGGTTATGTGTGCTGTAGGTTTGTCGAAAAGACATTCTCTGCAAGCAGTTATAGGAGAGAATAATAATTTGTACGATCAAATTGCTCTGCACATACAGCGATTCATATGAAGACATTATTTTTGATGAAATATTTCATCAGAGGATCGAGCTGATACAAGCCTTTTTTTGCCAGAAAGAGCTTGGGATTTTTCTGAGAGTCCTGACTCATCTGAGCGTGACATTATTTGTTTATCAATGAGTTTTAGTAGCTTAAAAAGTTTTTGACTATGTTCTGTTTGAATTTTATTCACAGATAGGTAATCTGCATGTAATTGCTTGAACTTATATTTGTTTTGTAAATACATCCATATGGTAAAAATATATGTGACCATACATCACAGTGGCATACACTGTCTTTGATATGTATTATAATGATGCGGTATGAACTTTTTATATTTACTAGTACCTTATTCATCATAACAAGTGTCTGTGTTGAATCATGATTTCGTATATACGCAATTAATCCAAATGGCCATGTACGTCGACATAATAATGTCCACCTCTTTAAGATTTTCAGAACTATCTTTATAAGATTTTTTGAGTTTTAAGAAATCTTTTTGTTTGTTATCAAATGTTTAATTGTATTTCATTGTTAATGTTCTTTTTAAGCTAGTTGTTATAGTTGTGTTACAAACTCCGACAAGTCATATTAGTATACCAGTCAGTCCTGTAGGTCCATGCATTATAACCATGTACAATGTTTAAGTGAAAACAAAACAAAACACATAATATGATTTAAAATTTAATGATAACAATTGTATTTCTAAGATGATAATTATCTAATATTGGTTTTATTGAACAAGTACGTTTAAAAATATATATACAAGTAAAACGTATTGTGATGGAGATGGTAAGTCATATAGAGGTTTTGATTTGTATGTTTTACTTGTAACTTATACGTATGATGTATGTTATATTTTCCATCGGGCGTCTCTTGTTAAGTCGTCTGGAAACCCAGCGATAGAGGTAAAACTAGAAGTTTTGGACTTGAAAACACGCTGATAAAAATCCAAAACTTCTCACTTTACCTATATCGGTGGGTTTCCAGATGATTAAACACAAGACGCTCAGTGGAAAATATAGTAAAATCATACGTAAAAGTAACAATTTAGATGTACAAATCTAAACCTCTCTAACATTATATGTTTACCCAGATATGCCAATCTAACACATACAACGATGTCTCTAACAACATACACGTAATTTTACATCTCAGAATTTTAAAGTCGCAGTATACTTTATCTAGGAAATATGACGAACCCGATAGTGTATGATATGTAACAATAATGTTAAACTGTCCATATTCGACATCAAACTCAGAGTCACAGTAATAACATCTGAACTTCTTCATGGTGACGGTTTTCTACAAAAGAAAAACACCCTCATTATATTATATTATAGCCTTGTTATATATATTATATAGGTATCACAATCAAGGTTATTGAACATATATTCATACACCTACAGCATACATAACCTTCCCGTCTTGAGAATATATTACAAAGGACAGTTTCGCTTCTTAATTGTATATAAAAGTACAAAAAGAAGAGAGAAATAAATAAAATAGTTATTTTGACAATCTGTCATCTTCGTTAGCATCTTATACAGCGTTTCTGCCATCATCGGCATCATTTAAAATACATATCTGCCTACTACGGCATCAATTTTTTTTCGACGGGGTCAGTTTGGACGCCTGTGACATGTTCATGAAACAACTCAAGGGGCGGATATTTGGCTTACGTATCCCCAAGGGATAAATGCGTAAGTATATAACACGAAATGCAGTCATTTATTTCAAACTTGAGATATTTTGAACAAAAATCTGTCATTTTCGATGATGTTTCGGAAACTGTCACTTTAAACTCGTTCACATTTCTTTAAAAACTTGAACAACGAGTCCAAAATAACCTGGTGGCGTCCTCAGTCAATGGACAATATGTTCGTAGCAATGATTTTGGCCTTACTTGCGTAATATAAATATACCGACCGAATATATAACCTACCTGTTGTTCGCGGTTGAGTCCAACTGTCTGTCATCGACGGAACAATCTGCCATCGACGTGACGCGTAATACGGTGTGGACAACCAAACTCACAAACGCCGGGAACGGGGATCGAACTCGAGTCGCCTAGGTGAGAGGCGCGTTTACCAACCAATGCGCTTACCGGTCAGCCCATAAGGCTTTTATCGAAACCTAATACGCGTATACATGTAGTCCGAAATTCATGAGCAGTGAGCTAGGTAGTCAACATCTTGTGTGCGACTCTACGACGTTCATCTTCCGTCTTTTTTTGCTTCTATATAGTTCATATAGAATATTTATTTATTTTTTAATTATTAAACGTGTGCACAACGTGAGTTCATTAGAACGATAATGGTAGTAAACAAGAAATAAACGCAGTAAAACCGTATTGGACGCGGTTTGGTCGCGCTGGGGATGCCGTGAACACAGAACACAATCAACAGGACCCCTTTGTGATGGCGGCGTCTCTTCGAATTAAAAAAACAAAACAAAAAAACAACAACAAAGCAGTTCTCAATATGCGTAATTTGTCATCTTCCAACATTTCAGAGTAAAGACACTGACATGTTTAACTGGGGTTCGAATCTTCAGTTGACCTAAGCACATACATATACATGTATAACCCGTCACGCCGGATTGGCGTCTTTACTACATTCAAAATAAGTCAGTTTTCGGAAAACGTCGATAGTTGTAATAAGATCATAAATGTGTTTTCTCTTTTTCTTGCGCCGGGTCCTGTTATCTATTTTCTTTGCGTGTTCGCTGCGTTTTCACCACGTCCTATGCGTTTTCACTACCTTTAAAAACTGCGATCTCTCGGGGTGCACGCTGTGATAATCGGCGACGTCATGGCGTCCGCACGACGTTTTTGGAGTGTGACGGTATTCTACAGTTCGACTACGACCTTGGCGTTTTCAATACGACTTCACTTCGAGCAACAATTTTTCAAACTTGAATATCTCAGTTATTAGTTAAGATTTCGATTTAAAATTTTAAATGTGAGCAAGCAAAATTTCATTATTTTGGGTGGGTTCTTACATCGGGATAACATAAAACTAGTTTTTAAACATGCATGGCTCATATGAATATTCAGGAGCGCAACCGCGCATTTTGGCAAATTGCAGGTTGCCTGCAAGTGTATTGGAGACTTTTCTAACGCAACACTTCTCAAACTTAAATATCTCTCTTATAAGTAGTTTTTTATTTAAATTTATAGAATTGATAGTTTGACTACATTCAGTGCAAGCTAACAATAAAATCATTTATCCGTGACGAAAGGAGGCTTCAGCACGTGGTGTAGGAAGCATGCAATTTGCCAAATGCGCGGTAGCGCTTCTGAATATTCATCTGAGCCATACATTTCTTTAAATTGATTTAATGTTTTCCTGGTGTAAGAACCTACCTAACATGATAAAATTGAAATAAATTTAATATAATATTGCGTTTCACCATTTCCACGTGCAAAAAGATGAAACTATACATGCGCAGCATGCTAAAGCGTCCAAACATTACGGATGAATGATTGTATCGTGTGCTTGCTCAGCATCTAGTCAAATGATCACATTAAAATAATTAAATCAAACTCTTAACTCATAACTGAGATATTCAAGTTTGAAAAATGTTCCGTTAGAAAAGTCCCCAAGTGTAAACCAACTGTCAGCGTTTCCACGGCGACTCTAGTACCACTGTTAAACGTCAATCTCACGTTCTTCGTTGCTATCACATTGCTTATGCGTTAATGGCTTCTTCATGGGGATCCTAGCAAGGACGTAAAGTACAGAACATGTCCACAGTAGTCGCCGTAAGGTCGGCGACTTTGGCAATCTTGGTGTTTGAACGCCGCCTTCGTGCATTCCCACGACAACCACACGGACTTCGCTGCAGTCCTATCGCATCCTGGGTCGCCGTAAGAACGCAGTTATAACGCTAGTCCGTTGTGACAAGGGTTTAAGAACAAACATGAAGAGCAGTACAAACAGTATACATAGTATCATTTACAGAAGGGACGCCGAACAAGCCATGACGTTCCCGAGCTATTAAAGGTCGACAGCGGAAGCGACGCCGTCTTTTCACGAATATTAACGTAAGAGGCGCTCTCGGAATTCATTTTACACCATTTAAGATGCGAGAAAGTGGAAGTCTTCCAAGAAACGACACTAGTATTAAATATATTCAATACAAGACTTTGCCACTCGAGTTCGAATAAGGGGCAAACTCCTATTTGAAAGCAAAAGAAAATATGAAACAAATACAAATGAATAAGTTAACTTTCGCACATTGAACTCTACTATGGTTATGGAAGTCAATATCAACAGAAAAGAATGGTAACGTGCAAATTTCTTAGATCCCATAGTGCCAAAATAGTACCCGATATCAGATATGCAGTTCACTGTTCTTCATCGTTATAAATCCCGATTATCAGACCGGCAATTATTCAGCATTCTTGTGACAACAAATCGGCAAACTGACGTTCTGCTGAAATAAATATGCGTACTAATAACTTACATGGTAAAGAGATCGATTTCAAATCCAGCACATCACAGATGTTTCAATTAACACATAATTTGAGGGTGATAAAAAAGTCGAACTTTGGGAATTTTCAGGGGGTAGGGGCGTACGATGTTTCCGCCTCGTATACATTCGCCTATATATTTTCACACTTCGTTCACTTGTTCTTTATAATAATTTATGATAATTTTCTAAATATTTTCCAAACATTTTAATGCCTTGCAAGCCAGGTTTCAATCAAGCCTTCTTTTTCGGGACAGGCTACAAGCAGGTTTCCAAAATGCCTACTTTTCCCTTGCAGACTCGTGGTCTTGTTGGCGACCTTCTAAGCCACCATCACGCCAGAAATTGGCCGCATTTGAAGAAAGACAACTCTTACTCCAAACTTAAGAAAAGTTTCCGCAGTTATTTCTCCATGATTTTCCATGTCTACCAAATCCAAT
>VMBQ01001952.1:112508-154539 GCA_007657795.1 Dreissena rostriformis
GGTTCCCCCCCCCCCTCCCCAAAGAACAAGACCAATCCAAAATAAAATAACTTTCATTTAAACTCAAATGGTTGCAAATTGTAGCTTTATTTAAAATTCATCCCTACGTTCGTGCGTCAAGTAGTTTAATTTTATTTGAGTGCTGGGACACACTCCGGGTCCTCAAATAATGCAATCCCATTCGCGGAAGGACCGCATAAACTTCAATACACACAAGCACATTCTGCGGATGCTTTGATCATGTATGCATATCTCTTTAATCTCTCAAGTATTCTCTGCACATAAATTTTATAAATAATTTTCTAGGGGTTTTCGTTACCATAAACATATCAGAAATATCTCTTACAAAGCATATGAATACATTTGCATTTATAACTCATAGGTGTTCATACTTATTTATCATGGTTTATTCGAATTATATTTTGAAACATATTTTGATTGACGCAATAATAAACTGTATATTACTATTAAAACCAACTTTTTTTTGTGTTATCAAAAATTCAATCGTACTTTGAAACTTATTTATTTATTCAAACTTTCAAAGATATTTGATCCATTGTTCTATAATTTAGACCACTTACAGTATTGATTTAAAAGAACAAACATTTTGTAATACAAGGAACAACAGTACACATGTCAACGACGATTAAGAAGACGAGGCCATGTAATACAAGGAACAACAGTACAAATGTCAACGACGATTAAGAAGACGAGGCCACCCGGTCAACAGAGCATGACCAATTTCCCACACAAGAGATACCTGTCAGTACGACGCACCTCATCGTTTGCTCATCAATCGTTGGCCAATCGCCGCTCGTAAAATTGTCACGTGGGTTTCGTGTAAATTAGAAAACAATGAAAGGTGTATTGGAATAACTGTCTAATCTGTGTTTATAATTGTAAATTTACCAAAAAATCATATGTGAAAGTGGATTAAAAAACTATTGAGTGGTGTAAAGGAAATATACTGATAATAATCGGCAAGATATTGAGCGTTTTAAACGGATAATTTGACAACATGGCGACGTCGGTGACAATCAAGTTATTTTGTTGACAATAATTACCTGTTGATTATTATACTTTGCTTATCTCTGCGAACAAAGTTACACTGTTTGAATTCATTTAAAAAAAACTTCCACTGACCATCACGTCCCTATATAATTTGGTTGGAATTTGATAACAAATATCACATAAAACATGTACAATCGTTTGAAGTAAATGCAATGGTAGTTCGGAACAGGAATTTCGGACAAGGTGTGATATATTTATGAAAAGTTGCAATCATCACTCTTAAAGGATGAGGCGGAGTCGATCGGCGGTTGTTGTATATTTATTTGTTACTTTCTGCAAGGAATTTAGTTGTCAGGGTAAGTAACATGCTCTTCTAAGTTCTTCAACTTCTTGTATGTTTTGTTTTGCTGAAACAGTATCTTCTTCTTCGTTTATTGTACTATATCCCTCTCTGGGGCATTGTCGTATAAGAAAATGGTTAAAAATTGCTGTGTGGCGCAGTTAGAATAAAATAATTTTTTAAAACTATTTACAAATTATTATGGCCTATTTCGGTGCCATCCCTTTCTTGAACGCTTCAAGACTGAGAGCCGTCACAAGGTGGTTAGGCAGTTGGTTCTCCCTAACTCCTAAGAATCAGTAGTGTAAAAATCTGCTCAAAGCCACCTGCTCTGTCCAAATACCAAATACCGAAAAGTATAGTTGCTCTTTCATTTTGCTTTTGCGTTTGTTTCACTTTTTAAAGTCATACCTACCAAAATATTATTTTTCTTTTAAAGCGTGGATGTCAAGCTGATGTGATTTTTTTGCCAAAGTCAACAATTTAAATGTTTAAATTACCCCATTACACATACAAATAAACCTGTTATTTTAAAGAACAGTATTATCAATGCATTATATTTATAATATGCTTTATATTTTTATGTTCCCCAGTCTATACTGGGGGACTTTAACATTGGCCATACTTTTGCAATATTGAAGATACTTAGATAGCAACTTGATATTTGGCATGCATGTGTATCTCATGGAGCTGCACATTTTGAGTGGTAAAAGGTCAAGGTCATCCTTCAAGGTCAAAGGTCAAATATATGGGTCAAAATCGCTCAAAAGGGGACATAGTGTTTCACAAACACATCTTGTTTCCTTTGACACAGACATTTCTCAAATCTGACAAGGCTATGATTTGATACAAAAACAGCTGTTGTAAACTGTGACAAACTGAATTTTTGTGTAAACAGCCCTTTTTTTGGAATATTATGTATTTTAAATGACGATCCAAAATGGAAAGAAGTGAAGAGCAAATCTGGTTTTAAATGAGCAACCTCTAATTTGGCGGGGAATATCAATTTAACTTATTTGTTAGCTTCAATTAGTAACAGCCCTAAAATGTATACATAGAACCAGTGACCACATAATATGTTTAAAGCCCCACTCCACACATACCATATTTACCTATCATTATTGAATGTTATTGGTGGATATAATGGGTCACTCAGGGTTGCTTGTACTATTGTATGAGTTAGAACCTGCATTTAAACATCCAAACGCAATCTGTGATAGGTCTTTTTTGCATCCTTTAAAGGTATTATATCTGTTTGTTCTAAAAAAAATAAAGATGTTTTTGTGAAAGATGTTACACCTACTTTGACAATATATACTTATATATAATTATTATGTATAAAGAATCAAATGCAAAATTAATGCATAATAAAGGGGAACATTAATTATCATAAAATACATGTATGCAAATACATAAGCTGACTGAGCAGTCATGTAAAATGTTTCTTTTCTTAGTAACAAGAAGACAAAAGGGCAAGTAGGCAGTCAAATTGTTTTATAAACACAAACCAGACATTGTTACAGATTACCACAATCACTGCCTTTGTTTCATGGGGTATCAAGTAATACCCCTGTTCAATTGTTCATAGTGCCTCATCAGTTGTAACGCACATTCCAGACTTTACTTTTTATACTTTCCCAGTGTCAGGTTTCAAAAAACTGTAACATCATCAGCGATTAGTTATGAGTTAGTGGGTACTTTAGTACAGTACACTTGACTACATGTACACTTTAGTATATTGCCTCCTCTCCCCCCTGTGGACATTATCCCTCTGGTTCATTGTCAACTTAGATTTTCTGCAATTAACATATTTTATTTGTATTTTAAACAATTACATTTAATTATTAACCTTTCTGATCTTATAATAAAAGCTTGAAATTGAACCGATCAGGTGGGACTTTTTCACCTTTGTGTCTTGTCTGCCATTAGAAACTTTGGGGAGTGTGTCAAGGGTGGGTGTACATTGTTAAAGTCTTACATTTCTTAAATAACAATACAATATCATCCATGAGTGCTTTTCTGTTTAAATACATACTTATCCAATTGTACCAGTTGATGTTTTTTGTTAAAAGTATCTTCCTGTATTGTTAGTTGCATGACTCACATTTGGATTTTTTTTATGATGACATGTCAAGCCACAGGTTGAGTGCATTCATCCATAGTAATGGTCTTTATAATATACTTGAAATATGATAGAAGTCTCTACATATGTCACAAGGCATTACTTTTTGTTTCAATTTCAGGCTAGTTGTGCCTGTATTTAACTTTTCCGTGTCTTTAATTAATATTTTTTTTATGTTTTCAAAAACACATAACAGATATACTTGTAAAAAAATAAATGAATAGAAGTCATTGAAATAAGCATTTTGCAAGTTAAAATTTTACAACACGAAAATGCTTTGTGTAAGGTGTCACTAAAGACGTTTTATTAATAAGTTAATGAATGACTTGATGAAGTGAAACATAATAATGGAGCTTTAATTTGTCCACCGCATTTACATAAGTAACTATTCAGCTGTGAACACAAGTCTGTTGATGATTTTAGCCATGTTTTCAACTCTTTAATTAGAAGGCAAGGATCATCACATTAACTTACTTGTAGAAAGTATTGTCTATCCGAATTCCTTTCTTTGAAGAAATGTTGCTCCCAAACTATGAAGAGACCAAGCGCAATGAAAGTAAAAATGTTTCTATTCAATCTTATTTGATGTATTATAAGAGACAAGCGCATATCGCAGTATAATAAAAGTTATTGTGTATCTGTTGAACATTTCTGCCACACAACACATTCAGCTTCTTAAATGCTGTCATTTTGTACGATTAACTTTTTAATGAAAATAAAAAAAACAACAAAGGTCTATGTCTTAAATTATGTGAGCTTAACCAAAATTAATAGAAGAACAACTGTGCTTTTTTACAATTGGTTGTGAGGCAAATGGACCATTTTTATCTCCTCTACAAATTTTAGGTGCAGCATATCCAAAGAATATCTTATCAAAACTTGGCTTAATGCATGTGCATAAAGTGTTGTCCCAGATTATCAGGGAAGACAATTTCCACATTTTTGGAATATTTCGTTTAAAGGTCTCTTCTAAACGAAAATCCACTGCAGGCAGAAAGTAGTGTCCTAGATTAGTCGTGCAGACTGCATAGGCTAATCTGCAAGAAAACTTTACACCCATGCATAAAGCCCAGTTTTCCCAGAGGCCAGAACACGACTCATTTTGTTGTGGCCTATCATGTTCATTTGTAAATGATAGCAATCAAACAGGCCAACATCATAAAGCTAGACAATAAGAACCAGACTTGATCAAATACTCCGCTGAGGGTCTAAATGACTTGATTTATGAGTTTATTCATGTTGTTTGGTCTGGGTACACCAGATAAGGCACTTTATCCTCAAACAATGCAACAATTGCTTTCAAATGTATAACAGTCATATGTTTAGTGCAAAACAATTCAATTTGAAAGTAAGAATGCTGTTATTTAGCGCATTCTTGCACTAAATCCAGTTTATTTGTTGTGCAAATGCTAACTAACTGTTAAGTAGATGTCAACATGCAATGTTTGGCATTTAAATGGCGCCTAAATGTAGGTCTGTTCTTTTGGTTGTGTTTAATGAATAATAGAAGTGCTTATTGTTTGAAAACATTAGTGCTGCATACTATTTTTATAATTATAGAGCCATACAAAGAATTCAATGTGTATCATTATGTCATACACAATTTGTCCTTCAATTATACTTATTCATGCCACCTTAAAATAAGATCGCTTCAAATTGTTTGTTTTTGAGTCTAAAATACATGTACAAGGCCTGTATTTACATGGAATGTATATCTTCCTACTGCAAATACCAAAGTAAACTTTTTTTAACCCATTTATGCCTAGTGGACTCTCCCATCCTTCTAAATTGGATCAATTTATTTCGAAATTAGGGATGTCTAGAGTATATATTTTTTCTATATTTAGAATATTTCTTACAGCAATTCCTTTAAGCAAAGAGCGCAGACCCTGATGAGACGCCGCATCATGCGGCGTCTCATCTGGGTCTTCGCTGTAGACGACGCTGTTTGCCAAGGCCTTTATTCTAGACGCTAGGCATAAATGGGTTAAAGTAATCATGCGTTAAAGAATATTAAATATAATAATTATGTTTTCAGTAACCGTATATTGAGTGACTTAAACCAGTTATAAAATATTTCATTATTCAATGTATTATGTACTAAGTTGTTATTCAATAAACTACCTATTAATAGTTTATTATTATCCCCACGCTTTTTGAAAAAAAGGTGGGGACATTGTGGTTATCTCCGCCGTCTTTCGTCCGTCTGTCCCTCCGTCCTTGCCACTATCTCCTCCTACACTATTAGCACTAGAACCTTGAAACTTACACACATGGTAGCTATGAGCATATGTGCGACCCTGCACTAATTGGAATTTTGATCTGACCCCTGGGTCAAAAGTTATTGGGTTGGGGACTTGGGGTGGGGCCGGGTCAGAGATTTTCACTCATTTTTTTATGTTATTTTACATTAACTTCTTCATTCCTACACCGATTCACTTTAAATTGATACTGGACCTCTCTTATGACAATACGGTCAATCTCAACCATGCATGGCCCCATTCCCAACCATGGGGCGCCCCGCCCACATAGGCCACACCCACCCAAAATTGCCTTTTACTATCATTTCTTCATTTCTACACGGATTCNTCGACTTAATTCTAGTTTCCCCTTTAATCTAGGGTTATAATTAATATGGTACAACAACTTTTGAATGTTCTAATTTTCAGACCAGAATGTGTTCCCTCCAACCAGCTTCAGTGAGGTCCCAAACGGTGATATGTACCAGGCAGAAGGATCGAACAAAGTGCTCACATGTAAAACCAGCAGCTTGCCTACACCGGAATATGGTTGGCTGAAGAACGACCAGTACATAACGAACTTCAGCACGACGGGCTACCAGTTCCGGTTCAGCAATACCAAGCGCAATGACACGGGATACTACCGCTGTGAGGCCAGGAACGCCTTGGGTGCCTTGCTCAGTGCTCCTGCTGTTGTCACTGTCGCTTGTAAGATAGATTAGTATTTTATAAAAGATTTGTAAATTAAAATAAATAACTTATTCTTTATTGTTATGTTTAATTATGAAATTAGATAGCTTTCATTTAGAAATATTTACATTATAAAACATGGTTATACATGTAGCTCTCAAATTTGATTGAAACAGCGCTTTTTTCTTGTTTAATTTTCAGTTAGCATAATTCTCCTGATGTATATTGAACACAAATTAGAGCTGTCCAAACTAAGCATTTTATTTTATTAAAATTGTAATTGCAACTTTTGCATTTTCGTGTTAATGCTGTATTCTTATTCTCAGGTGACCTGCTTTTCATGTCCTGTAAACCCTCTACGTATGCAAATTAACTCATAAATATTCATGACTGTACTTCTTTTTCATGAACACATGGCTAAAGGATGTCATTGTTTTGCATCAATCTTAACTACCGTACATTACATGTTATTTTCATCATTCAATAGTGAAATTGATGTCATTGTAAGTGTTAATGTTTACTTTAAGCTGCCGTTTGATAAAGTTGAAAATAAATGTGAAACGAAATTCATATGCCAGCTAATAAAAAATCTGTTGTTGCCTTTTTAAAAATGTTAAAAAGATCATCCTTTTAAACTCATGACGTTCTTATTATAAGAATTGAATGTTTTTTGTCTGCATAACATTGGTGTGGAACTGTTTATTAAATTACAGCTTATCTATGCATAAATGCCAATGCGTTAATGCAAATTAGGGGTTAATTCGAGAAGATCATGCACAGATGCAATGCAGAAAAATACCCTGTAATTCTTAAAAGGGTTTATCATTGTAGCTTTTTATTGCCTGATAACAATTACCTGTTTGGAATTTAATTGTTCAGTACTGATATGTACTAAAACATCACTTGTATGAACTTATAGAATTCTCTGCATTTGGGTAAAAAATGCCACTGTCATGTTCTTGTTTCAGATATTGATGATTTTGAAAATTCCACTCAGACCTTCGATAGGACCATATCATCGGGAGAAGCTATTGTTCTGCCAATGCCAACTGTTAGAAGTGTTCCTTTCCCAAAATCCATCTCATGGACAAGGAATCAAGACCCGCTCAACGTGTACGACCAACGCTACCAGATATCTATCGATGGTGCCCTAGTGTTGCTGGATCAAACGATAACTGACAGCAACAAAATATATCATGTTCAGGCCACGAATACCTACTCTGTTGATTTTGAAAAGTCAGGACCACAATATCGGGTTACTGTTACAGGTAATGTTGTTATACCTAAAATTTACTGGTAGCAAATTATTTTTTCATAATCAAGTTGACCTTCTGTCCCCTCTGGTTACTTGTCCACAGTAAATTTAAATCTATGACTCTGTCAGAACACTTTGTTGTTAAGGGGCAAATGTTAATGTCATTAATTCTATGTAAATATACCAGCCTGTTTATCTTAAATGAATTGGCAAATAAGCACTTGATTGAAAGGTCATGACCTTTCCAATCCCTTAAACTTGTAGTATATTATACTATAGGTTTTTGTCGGCATAAATTGTTGTGTTTGTGGAGTGAGCTATTTCAAAGTTTTTTTTCACTGTCTTTATGAATCAGCTTTGGCCCCTCAATTTGTGCAAAAATGAGCTGGGAACTTTTCAAAATTGTGAAAATAAAGAATTCATAACTTTTCAAAATTGTGAAAACATTAGTTGCTAAATCTTAAAAAATATGAAAATCTGAGTCGCAAACTTCTCAAGATTGTTACAAAATTAGATTCATGACTTCTCAAAATTGTGGACAGCAGTGATTCTTAAAGAAGGAAAAAAAGCCCTGCTTCCACATTTCCACATTTCTCAAGCGATTGATTTTAATCTTAAAATATGTGATCATAAGAAGCGTAGATTTGCAAGACTCTTTTTATCCTGTATGGTTTGCGCATTCCCGAGTTATTTGCCTTTGAAAAAGCAGCAGCACTGGGGTATTAGTCAGGATTGTGACAAAACTCTTGTTTCTGAAATGCTTAGTCCATGTGTCTCGCACTTTTGAACCTTCCATAATTTATTCTAAGCAAAATGTCCAAATTCAGTGGTCAGAAAGTTAAGACTTCCAGTTTTCACAACCAATGCAAGCTCTAAAATCAGTGAATCATACACTATTTAAATTAAACACGGTATAACAAATCATTGCTAATACATTCACCAGTCTGGATGACACTTCAGCCTTGAATTAATAAACAAACAAAGAAAAGTTTTCATACGAGCCTCGTTATGGTAAAACTGGGCTTAATGCATGTGCTAAAAGTGTCATCCCAGATTAGCCTTTGAAGTCCGCACAGGCTTATCAGGGACAACACTTTCCACTAAAACTGGATTTTAGATAAGAAGAGACTGCCTTTAAACGAAAAATGCAGTAAAAGCGGAAAGTGTTGTCCCTGATTAGCCCATGCAGACTGCAGAGGCTAATTTGGGACGGCACGTTACACAAATGCATTTAACCGGATTTTCTCAAAGCGAGGGACTAGTTCGAACTAAATAATTTATTAACTTGTTCACATTATTATTTACCTTATTATTTGTTACCTCAAATTCCTTCATTACCTGTGCACATTATTATTAACCTTATTATTTGTTACCTAAAATTCTAACATAAACTTGTTAGATTATTGTCGCACATTATTGTTATATCAGTGTCCATGTATGTGTGTGCACTTACAGAGTCTGGGTTGACGGCTGTTCCTGCAAGTATTGTGGTGGGTCCAAAGAATGCTACAGTGGTTCAGGATGTGGGAGACAGTATTAAGCTGGAGTGCATATGTAATGCCAGGTAACACGCAATCTTTGCAGCTTGAATTTAATGATCTTATTATGGATATAGACTGTAATTTTAACTTTCTAAGGGCTGCAACTCATTGTAGCTTCTGGAGTGGAAATCCTTGCTAAATTTTGGTTTCATTTTGATTGAATGTTTGGCACAGACATTGATGTCATTTTGTAAATAAATGAAATTTAGCATCATAAAGGTTAGGACAAAGCAATGAAGTATTTTTGCTACTAGTAATTGAAAATTACTATGTTAAGGAATTACAATAAGTAAATATGCATCAGCAGTGGGTTCATTGGAATATAAATGACTAGTCACCTGATTGGATTATTCACTCAGAATGCAGCTTTTATGTGAACATGCAAAAAGTAACCTATTATAATGATTAATACCAAAAAAAGTTTTTTTTTATATTTTTGTATTCAATATAAGACATACAATGTCTACATGTATATGATCACACAACAAAATGAAACTATGTGGCAGCAATAATGTTCAAACATGTTATACAAGATATGCTAATATAAACTTGTTTGACCTTGCGGTTTCCTTTTGATTAAAAAAAAAAGCTTACATGTATTTTTTCTTTGATTGTTTGTGGTAGGTGTTTAAAAAAACAACAGAATAATTATGAATAAAGATGAGTTGCATAAAGTGGGTTGAAAGCATTTTCAGTTTAAGTTAAGCTTTAAATACATAATACCATGTGACTTGGTTGAAACTAAGAAAATAAACATATTTGTCCTGGTTTTGCAATTTCAATAAGAGGGTAAAGTCCCTTGAAGGCCAGTGGACACATGATCTGCTGGTGGTGGTTGTGTTGTTGTTGTTGTACATTCATCACATTCATCTTGGCTGTATATTTTGACCTTGTATTTCTTTACTTTTAGACCATTATCAAATCTGATAGTTCGCTGGTTCAGAATGATCAACGGAATAAAGACAGAAATCGTGGACAGTAGTGACTTCCTGCTACCTTTCACAGAGAAAAATAGAACGTTGACCATAAAAAACTACAGGCCCAGCCACAGCGGAGTTTATATTTGCGAGGCTAGGCTGCTTGGGGATTTAACTGCTGTCACAGCGAATGCTACACTTGAAGTGAATGGTGTGTATTTATTTTGCATTGTATAATATCATTGCATAAATAAGCTACATCTTTAAAAAAAATTGTTATCTGGTTGTGATCAATTTCTATAACAATTTGATTCTTTTGAGGACTCCAGTAGTTGTGGTTAGCAGATAGTATTGCAGTGCCTGACTAGAGATAGTGTAGTTGTGTATTACTTGTGATGATATAGAAGTGTCTTGCTATAGATAGTATAGTTGTGTCTTACCGCAGTGTGTATAGTAGTGTCTTACTTAAGATGGTTTAAATAAGATTGGGTTTGATTGTCTGTAAACTTGTAAGAAAAATTAATTACGTTTTAGCTTTTGCTAAATATATTTCAATGCAGCATGGCATGAACTTATACAGTCATGTATACTCTAGCATATGTATCTGCAAAATTTGAATGGATTTCGTCAAATGCTGTTAGACTTTCCCTTCCAAAATAAAGACAATAAAAGAACCACAGGTATAAATGCTTGTAATTATCTTCACCTATGACACCTCTCTTACAGTAAGTCCATCGTTCGTCAACTCCCAGCTCCTTCAGGAGATCCCCAAAGACTACGGAGAGAGCATCACTCTCGGCTGCTCAGGACAGGGTATTCCTACTCCCACCCGACACTGGTACTTCAATGCAAGGAAGTTAGACTCTGGAGGCTCAAATGACAGGTATAGGTTGAGTAGAGGTTAACCCTTTGCATGCTGGGAAATTTGTTGTCTGCTAAAATGTCGTCTGCTGAATTTCTAAAATAAGCATTTTCTTCGATTTTGTTTCAAAAAATACAAAATCAGAATAGCAAACAGTTTGGATCCTGATGAGACGCCACGTTCTGTGGCGTCTCATCTGGATCCAAACTGTTTGCAAAGGCCTTCAAAATCCGGTTCCAGCGCTCAGAGGGTTAAGCATATTTCTGTGGGCCTATTATTGTTTGTTTTGCTCAGAAGTATTGAAGTAATTTCTAGTTTGTGACTGTCAGTATAAAGAAATTATTTAGCTGGAAATGTATTATACACTTTTTTATTCCATATCAAGATTTAATAATGAAATTAAAATAGTACTTTTTTAAGGATCTTTA
Organism: Dreissena rostriformis; assembly: GCA_007657795.1. Taxonomy (NCBI): domain Eukaryota; kingdom Metazoa; phylum Mollusca; class Bivalvia; order Myida; family Dreissenidae; genus Dreissena; species Dreissena rostriformis. Next base: position 123,915 of record VMBQ01001952.1, read on the forward strand.
TTAACAAAGCTCTTTTTTCTCTTCCCGTGTACTTAATTTACAGCCATTCATGGCTTCTAAACAATTAACAAACTTCAAGCATGTTATTGGGATAAAATATAAAGACACTGTATTTTCTCAACTCAGTGTGTACTTGATTTGCAACAACATCGAATCATGTGCTACATGTAAAACCTAAACATTAATATCTCTCTCCAGTGGTAACACAATCCACTGCAATTGCTCGCCACTTTAAACAAAATCAAATTGTGCAAAAACTTAACTGTATTTTCAGTGCATACACAATCCACAGCAACGGCTCACTAACCATCAACAAGATCCTGCTAGACAACGATGGCGTCTACCAATGTTTCCTTAGAAACGCTGCCGGGGAGACCTACAGGGTCGTCCGCCTGAAGGTCAACAGCTCTCCACCGGAGCTACTTGAGCCGCCTAGCAACGTCACCGTTATTGAGGGAAAAGAAGTGCTACTGAAATGTCGTACCAGGGGTGCACCAAAGCCCGTTGTTACTTGGACAAAGAGTGAGTTCCCATGCAATAGAGCAGAGTTTGAGCCCGGTTCTGGGAAAACTGGGCTTAATGCATGTGTGTAAAGAATCCAACCAGATTAACCTGTGCAGTCTGCACAGGCTAATCAAGGACGACACTTTCCGCATTTATGTTATTTATCATTGAAAGGAGGTCTCTTCTAGACGAAAATCCAGTTAAGGCGGAAACTGTTGTCCCAAATTAGCCTGTGCAAACTGCACAGGCCTATCTGGGAAACACTTGACACACATGCATTAAGCCCAGTTTTCCCAGGATGCGGCGATTTAATAAGGAGGTATTGGTGTTTTTATTAATTTGGGTAATTATTTAGTGACTTAAGCGCAAACAGGTTCGAAAATAACCCAGCTACTGCTGTGTACCTTTTTGGCCTACTTGTTAAAAATATTGTTTTAAGCTGACATCCATAACCGTATGTCATGCTAGCTGTGGATAAAAATCTCTTTTATTAAAAAAAATCCACAGTCAAAGTTTCACAAAATGATAGTTTCTTGTGTCTGTGTTTTAGTTGAGTTGATGACATTTATATAACATTTAAATGTTGTCAATTACATAGTATCAAGTGCCTGCCATAAAAATACTGCAATTGGCATATATTTGAGCCTCAATCTGAGAAAACAGGGTTTAATGCATGTGAATTAAGTATCATCCTAGATAAGCCTTTGCAGTCCACACAGGCTAATCAAGGACGACGCTTACCGCCTAAACTGGATTTTTGCAAAGAAGAGAATTTCTTTCAACAAAAAGTACAATAAAAGCGGAAAGTGTCGTACCTGATTACCATAATCTTGACCACCTTTTTTGCACATGCATTTTACCCCGTTTTCACAGAGCGTGACTCATGTATATATTTAAAGAAACCAACCAAGATGAGCGTCCAGCCGATGGCCGGATACTGGACAACGGTGACCTACTGATAGGGTCTGCCCTTCCTAGCCACACTGGCCTGTACTCCTGCAATGCTTCCAACAGTCATGGCTTTCTCACTGCCTCTGCCCAGCTTACAGTATATGGTAATGTCCCAGTGTTTTTTTTGTCAAATTTGGCGTAAATTTCAAAAATTATATTTTTTTCTCAAATGAGTGCCTTAAATTCCCAATTGAAGGTTTCCAGGAAGAAAAAAAAATATATTTTTTTTTTATGTAAATTAATTGCAATATTAAGATCATTTCCTTATTCAGGTTTATAAGTTGAACCTTAGTTAATATATTATTGAAAACAGTATTATTCTGAATATTCTCAATTTGATAGCATTTATATACAAAAACAAACCACAACTCCAAAAGTCAAATTTACACTGTTTTTCCTAAACGGAATGGCCCTGGTGCCATTCCCAAAATCATGGAAAAAAACACTGACATGTATTGGGGAATTTATGGTAAGTTAATTTTTACTGAACAAAGTTTACTGTGCAATTTCGAAGGTATCTAATGGCTACAGTGTTTATTAATTGGCTTACCAAATCGGGAATTTGCAAAAGCTTATTCTTCAGAACACCATATAACCACCAAAAAGGAGTAGAATGTTCATTCGGTTATTTCAATTTTGCAGCTTGGAAAACTCATTAAGGGGAGCTCTGATATGTTTATTTGATAATTACATTTTTACATAAAAGGTGTATATATTGTTGTGAGAAGTTTAGCTGTTGTCTGAAACATCTAACCATTTTAGCCTTTTTCTAGGAAAACTGGGCTTAATGCATGTGCATAAAGTGTCATCGCAGATAAGCCTGTGCACTCCACACAGGTTAATCAGGGACAACACTTTCTGCCTAGACTGGATTTTTGTTTGAAAGAGACTTCCTCTAAACAAACAATTCCATAAAAGCAGAAAGTGTCATCCCTGATAAGCCTGTGCGGCCTGCACAGGCTTATCTGGAAAGACACTTTGTGCACATGCATTAAGTCCAGTTTTCCCGAAAAGCAACTCATTTAACTTTCCTTTTCAGTAAAAACCCAGATAATGCTACCACCCCAGGGTGGCAAGTTCATCCGAGCCTCAACCGTGGAACTTGTGTGTGGGGTCTCACACGACCCCGGCATAGTGGTCACATGGCAGTGGGTGTTCAAGCACAAGGTGACCTTGGTCAGTGAGGTCATCACGTCCGGAGGGCCCATGACCATCGGGCAGGACGGAAAGCTGACCATCAACGGCATACGTCTGGACAATGTTGGAAACTACACTTGCAATGTTGTGTCTGCTGGTGGGAATGATACGAAGACAGTGTCACTGGAAGTTATAGGTAAGATGCAGTCCACTCCAAGAAGGACAATACAGAAATTTTGTGTTGTAAAATGTACATGGGAAATTTTATTCAGTAATGCTGGTTTTTTGAGGAAATGTCATTATCACCCTTATGAAGTGCTTTTTTTTACCTACTTGGGTAAAGTAATGGTATGGGATTTGTTTAGACAAATCCTAAAATTATGAAAATTCATGTTATGAAATCCTTAAATTGGGACATTTGTGTCCCGAAATCTTCAAATTTTGGGTGTAATAAATGCTTTGTACTTAATTGCACATACCAATTAAAGTTCTTTTTCACAAGCATACCATAATGACAATTTTGTACTAAAGATAGTATAAAGAACAAAATCTAACAAAGAATTATACAAAGTGAGTTGTTATTGCTACTTGAACATAACACTATCATCATGTTATAACACTATAACTCTTGAGGTTATGACAAGTTGTAATAATCTTGGAGCCATACTTTAACAATGGCTGGTATCAATGATGCTGATGACCTGAGTTAATATTTGTGTGAAGTACTTATGGTTGAGACGTATGTTACTTACAGAAACCCATTCCCTTGTAAATTAAGAAATAAAAATTACGATGGAAATGGCTAGATTGATCAAACACAGTAATTTAATTAAAGCTGATTCAATCAGAAACTTGATTGCCCATTTGCCATATTGGAATGAAACTGACTCAACTTTTGTTGTTTTGGGATTTTTTTGGAGGGGGGGGGGGGGNGGGGCTACAGTTGGGAATTTTTCCTCATTTAGCAATGATACTCAATTGGAAAAGTAATGTTTACCAGTACTTTATATAAAAGAAGGAAAAAATGTTGTTCTCTTTTGTTTATAATTTGTTTTTAATATACATTGTTCCAGAGTTGCCTAGCCCACCAACCATCATCAGTGTGGTTCTTGACTCGGAAGATGTGAGGGCAGTAACCGTGCAGTTTACACCCGATTATGATGGCAACACGCCAATACGGAATTTCACCATACAGTACAAAGAAGTTAAAATAGGTACACTATATTTTGTTTTTTTGTTTCTGTTAAGCATTAATTTCATAAGTTATGATACTGCAATATATATTGTTTTGCTGACATAATAAATTTATTTTCCATTAGTTTTATTTTATTTTATTAAGTTGATGATTGCCCTTCGACATGTGCAACTATTTGCACAAAGTGCTCATTGTGATTTAGTGAAGTGGGTGGCTGTCCGGCGTTATCAGTTGTGTGGCGTCAGTCATCAACAATTAGCTTCAAACAACATATCCTTAACTGCAGATTTTCACAAAACTTCACAAGAATATTCTTAAGGTGACCCTCTTTCAAAATCGCTAAAATTACTACAGTCACTTTGAGCTAAAAATATAGATTTTAAAAGTGGAAACTTGAAAAATTCTCCTGAAACCACAAAGCTCAGAGGTTTAATATTCAGTTTGTAACATTGTCTAGTGGTCCTCTAAAACAGATTGTTCAAATTATGCCCTTGGGGTCAGAAATGGGCATGCACCAGTGGTCACATGATGTATATATACTAACATAGTGAATAACTTAAGAAATCTTTTTCTCTGAAATTGCAAGTGTCTGGTGTTTAACATTTGGTATATTACACTGTCTTGTGGTCCTCTACAAAGATTTTTTTTAAATCATGGCCTTTTGGTCAAAACTAGCCAATCCAAAAGGTCACATTATTAATTTATATAGACTTATTAATCAAAAGTTAACAATCTTCTCTGAAAAAAAAAGGCCAAGATGAATAATATTTGGCTTGTAACATCATTTAGGTTTTAGAAACCATGCCCCTGAGGCAAAATTAGCCCCTTTCTAGATGAGTTTGGAATGAACTGTTTGAAGTTGAACTTTTATTTGGTACGTGACATCAGAAAGTGAACCCTTACAAAGATTCCACACCCTATTACACAGATAAGCTATCTAGGGCCATCTTGGCTCTCTTGTTTCTATTTTTTTAGTATTATAGTTTTGCTTTAACTGTATCAAGTAGGAAAAAACATTCTGAAGGATAAAATTCTGTAACATGCTGGACCAGATAGTATTTTTATTACATGGTCATTTCTTTTAAAAACTGTCAGTGAGTCACACACATTCTATGTAAATAAATGAGCTACGTTGCTAATCAGGAATGACACTGTCTGCTTAGTCGGGATTTTCGTTAAAAAGAGACTTCCTTCAGACGAAACATTCAATAAAAGCAGAAAGTGTCGTCCCTGTTTTGCCTGTGTGGAATGCACAGGCTAATATGGATCGACACTTTACACAGTGCTTTAAGCCCAGTTTTCACAGAACAAGGCTCAAATGATGGATAGAGTCAAAGTTTGGTTCTTATCACCATTCAAGTCGAAGTGAAGGTGGTTAGAAGTCTTACAGGAATATTGGATAGGATTTGAACAAAAAAGCCCAATCATTTATTTACAAAATACACAAGTGTCTGTTGTTTGACAGATGAGACGACAGAGACATGGCAGACGTCAAGCCCTCAGATATTGGCGAGCGCCAGGATGACCACTGTGAGGGGGCTGCGTCCTGCCCGCAGATACCAGTTCCGAATGTTTGCCATCAATGATGTTGGCGAGGGTATACCAAGCACCGCAGCACCGACTGTACCCATAGAGATGCCACAGCAGCGTAAGCTTTTATTTCTCTACCCAATGTGTCCAGTCAGGGCTTTTTTTCCTTCTTAAAGAATGGCTGTTTTTCACAAATTTGAGAAGTTTGCCACTCAAATGTTCACAATTTAAAGAAGTTTGCGACTCACATTTCACAGTTTAAAAAAATGCGTGACTCATTTTTTTTCACAATTTTGAAAAGTCTGCGACTCATTTTTTTATAAAATGAGGGGGCAAAGGCCACTTCACAAAGATGAAAAAAAAGCCCTGCCAGTATAATCATTTTCAAAAGTTTATTAAACTTAAAAAGCATTGTTGTTTTTAGCTCACATGAGCATGAAAATCAAATGTTTATGGTGAGCTTTTGTTGTTGGTGGCCCTCCAGCGTCCGTTGTCATGTGTCATTAGTCATTCATAACCATCAATTTGCTTCAAACTACATCTCCTAAACTGCTCAGCTTATTTTTTACGAAACTTAACTAGAATGATCCTTTGGTGACATTATTGAAAAGATAAAAAATCTCCTCTGAAATCGCAATGCTCAGTGGTTTAATATTTGGTGTGTAACATTGCCTAGTAGTCTTCTACATTGATTATTAAAATCATGCCCCTGGGGTCAAAAGTGGCCATACCCTAGGGATCAAAGTTTCTTCAAATCATGGCCACACCCCACGAGTCACCTCTTTTATTAAAAAAAAATCTCTGAAACAAAAAGTCAAATTATTAAAATATTTGGCATGTGACATCATATAGTGGTTCTCAATTAAGTTTTTTAATATCATGTGACTGGGGTCAAAAGAGTTCTTTTCTGGCCGTGTGAGGATTACCATGATGATGATGATGATAATGAAGATAGATAACAAACATTTTGTCTATTTTCAGCCCCAAGTGCTCCCCCCAAGGGATTCCTGGGAAGGACTACAGGGAATCAGTCTATTACGCTGTTCTGGCAGGCGCCCGACGAGGAGTCCCTCAACGGCATCCTGCTGGGGTACATCATCCGCTTCAAGCCGTTCGGATATTCCTGGGATTTGTCGTCTCAAACGAGGAACGTGTCGTTGTCACAGATTAACCCTGGTAACCCAAGTTTCGAGCTGACAGGCTTGGAGTACTTCTCCAGATACGACATTCAGATCGCTGCATATAATATTAAAGGAACGGGTGTTTACTCTGGCTCAATAACAGTAAGTTTCTTAAGAAATATTTTTTATGACTTTCACTTCATACATTTGATTTTCCTATAAAGTAAAAGTTTGTTTTTCTTTACAGTTGGGTATAGCAAATAATACAAAATAGTGGTATTATTATAATTACAAGTCAACAAAATAAATTGTGTAAAAGATGAAAATCTGCCTTCTCGGCATGGTCACAATGTTGTTTTTTTATTTAAAAAAAAAAAACAGCTTTAATATGAAGAAGTGAAAGTTTACATATACTGTATAACTACTTCAGATATTCAACTTAAAATATTTCTTTGTGGTCATAGTATCAGCTGACTGATAATTTATATTAAACTTTAAAATTAGAAGAATAGTGGAACACATGTCTTATCACTGCTCTTGTTAATGCACATTTTTTCTCTGTGTTAACTTAAGATGGGACATTTTTAGTAATGAAATTCTTTTTTACCAACAGTACGAGACCTGGGAAGGCCACCCAACCTCAGCGCCACGGCAACTGCAGGCCACAACCCAGAACTCCACCGCCGTTGTACTCACTTGGTTGCCTCCTGATCGCCAGAACATCAACGGCCGTAACCTTGGTTACAAGATCCTCTACAACAAGAATGGTGATATGAGTAGCATTCTGTCATTGACAGTGCCACACGATGCTTTGAACCCGATAGGAAATCAGTCGACCACACTTGCTGGGTAATTTGCTATTTTTTTTAGTTTTTGCATTATTTACCAAAATGATTTGTCCATGGCTTGTTTGACTTTGTTGGGTATGAAGTATGTGCTGTAAAGCAGTATAGATAACTATGAGCTGCGATATGGGAAAATGGAGCTTAATGCATTTCTCTTTTAAATAAAAATCTAGTCTAAGCGGAAAGTGTCCTCCCTGATTTGCCTGTTTGGACTGCATGGTATAATCTGTGATGACACTTAACACACATGCATTAAGCCCCGTTTTTCAGAGTGCGGCACATATATTGACAGTGGGTTATGTTCAATTGTCTGTATATTGCAGGTTGTCCAAGTACACGGATTACACTATACGAGCGCTGTGTTTCACCGGGGGTGGAGACGGTGTCATCAGTGGGCCAGTCACAGTGAGGACTGATGAGGATGGTATGAAAAGTTATAGCTTGAGTCGCATTCATGTAAAAGTGGGCTTAATACATGTGCGTAAAGTGTCGTCTCAGATTAGCCTGTTTAGTCCGCAAAGGCTTATAAGTGACGACACTTTCAGCTTTATATTATTAAAAAGCTTGTGTCATCTTAGCAAAATCTGGTTTAGGCGGAAACAGGCTAATCTAGGATGACACTTTATGCATGTGCATTAAGCACATTTTTCCCAGAATGCAGCACCCTTATACAACATACACGCTATGTATTTGAAAGTTATTTCAAATTTCACTGTACAGTAGAGAGATAAGTATATTTGAAAAGCCATATTAGACGACCCGCTATGTGAGTACAACATGATTTTTAGCTCGGCTGTTTTCGAAGAAAACCCGAGGTATTGTCATAGCCAGCTCGTCCTTCCGCGTCGTCGTCGTCCGAAAACTTTAACATTGGCCAGAACTTTTGCAATATTGAAGATAGCAACTTTATATTTGGCATGCATGTGTATCTCATAGAGCTGCACATTTTGAGTGGTGAAAGGTCAAGGTCAAGGTCATCCTTCAAGGTCAAAGGTCAAGGTCAAAGTTTTTTTATAAAAACTGCACTCACAGCCAAGCGTTGGCATCCGCTCTGCGGTGCTCTTGTTGAGCTGCGTTCTAAAGCCCTCAGTCAAGTGTGCCATAATTGACTGTAGTCTTCTGCTTAAAACCCTAAGTCTTTAAAATTCATTGTATTTAAGTAGTACAAAAAGTGCACATAGCTTTGATTTTTATAGATCACACATGTTCCATTATTATGATAATCACACATTGAGTTTGTATTATCCTAGTAGATCTACCGGATGTATGAAAGTAATGCATTATGCACCTTGAATTACAGTTCCCTCCAAGGTTGGCTCTCTAACGGTGACTAACATCACTGATACCTCTATGACGGTCAATTGGACACCACCCCAAGAAGTCAACGGAGTGCTAGTTGGTAAGAACAAATTGGGTCGAATTTGTTTGTCCTTTTTTTCATGAGGAAAAAAAGAGCCTGGCTCTTGGAAAACTGGGCCTCATGCATGTTCGTAAAGTGTAGTCCAAAATTAGGCTGTGCAGTCTGCACAGGCTAATCAGGTACGACACTTTCCACTTCTATGGTATTTTTGGTTTAAAGGAAGTCTCTTATTAGCAAAAAGCCAGTTAAGGCAGAAAAAATATGAAAAGTGTCTTCCCTGATTAGACTTTGAAGTCCGCGCTGGCTAATCTGGGACAACATTAAGCCTCGTTTTGTCAGAGCGAGGCTCAAATAAGAAGCAGTCATTCATATAACAGGTTTTTTTTCCCCACTTTTTCGGAAGATAGCCCATGGCTTTGGAATTGGGAATTTTATCGGCATTTTCAAGTCTGAAGAAATTGGGAAAATAAATTCATAAGCAAACTTTTTCGCGCGAAAAGTCCACTGATTTGGGTAAAAATAATTTGATATAACTCTTTATTATAATTCAAATAAAAAAAAAAATCATTATTATATACTTTGTTAGATGTAATTGAAAAAAAAATTTAGATAAAAAAATCATTAAGAAACTTCTTTCTTTTTTTTTTCTTTTTTTGGGAAATTGGGAATTATTAAGCAAATTTTGGGAAAAAAGTATACTTTTTGCCATTGGGAATATAGCCGTTATTCGACTATAAAATCGGGCCAAAAAAAACCCTGTATAATTATGTATGTTGTTTTGCTTATTGCATCCAACTTTAAGCTATAAACTATGAAGCTATTTATTGTGTTTAATATGTGCTGTTAGATCTTATATGCATAGAATTTTAAGAATTGGTGGAAACATTTCAAATTTAAGTTATTATTTTTGTTACTTGGTTAAAAACAAAGGTTTTGAATAAAAAATCATGTTTTCATTGATGTGTTTAAGGTTTGTATCTATACTTATTTATTATAACATAATTTATTTTTACATTTCAATTGTTTTTTTTTAAACAAAAGCAGTACAATTATCAGAGCAAGATTATTTTTATCTCTGGATTATTTCAAAAGGTTGTCATGACGTATTAATTCTAGATGTTGGGCTGGCCATTTGTCAAGTCAACATAAAAGACAAAATCAATCCATATATATTCTTTCTAAGAGGGTTTCTGATAAAAATTCAATAATGTTGCAGTGTTTCAGATTGGCCCCACTTTCTTCAGGACAGGTGTCCTAAATGGTCAAATTTTTTCCAAACATTTGTCCTAAATCATGAAAAAACTTTTAGACAGTTTTGTTATCGTAAAGTTAATAAAAAAAACAAGTCAAAACTAAATCCAATAACATTTTACTTCAAATAAAACTTAGGAGAGTTTCTTAGGAGAAATATGCATTGCTTTGCAATTTATAATATGGTATTGTAGGTTCATACACGTATATGTTCATGGCTGTCAAGGATTGCTATCATTAGTCAGTACTTGATAAAATACAATGGTCAGGTCTATACCTAAATTACCCTAAGGGAAAATTGCGAGGAATTTTGCATCTGCTTTGAAGTGTATATATCATGCAAATTGTTAATAATTATGCCCCCCCCCTTAAAAAAAAATGGGGGTATATTGTTTTGCTAGATGTCTGTCGGTAGTCCAGTTCATTGGCCTTGTGCAGAAGATGACCCCTTTTGAAATTGGGGTCATTAGGTCAAAGGTGAAGGTCACTATCACTATAGAGCATAACCAGAACAAGTAGCGGAAACATAGCCAGAACTAGTTGCCAGAGCAGAGCCAGAACTAGTAGCGGCAACGTAGCCGCAACTAGTAGCGGCAACATAGCCAGAACTAGTAGCGGCAACATAGCCAGAACTAGTAGCCAGAAGGCTCATTTGCATACGAAAAAACAACCTTGCCACTACGTAGCAGCAACTAGAAGCGGCAACTTTGCCGCAACATTGCGGCAACTTAGCCGCTACTTGTTGCCGCAGGGCCTAAATTTTCGTAAGGGAAATGTCACTATTTATTTTTTTGTTGATGACTGTCAACAAATGAATAATATAATACAAGCAGAATGTTATTGCCTAGGTGTGTTTTTTGTAAACAAAAAGCATTAAGGACTAGTTAAGAAATAACTTGACTTCACAAGAATTGCTTCTTTCATTTATACAAAAATGACCAAGAATGATTTGAAATACATTTTTCATGTAGGTTACACTTTGATGTTCGAGGAAAAGGGAATCAGCGGTACAAGGATCAGTGTAAACAGGAGCGCCAACGAGAATCAGTACAAGATTACGAGCCTGCGCCCTACAACCAAGTACACGATATATCTGTATGCATCCACACAGAAAGGGGCTGGCCCCTCCACGACAGCAGACGTTGAGTCAGGGGTTGAACCAGGTAAGGGGTCGGAGTTCAGTTTTGACATAGATGGGACATCGAAATTTCTTCTCTTGCACTTACTCCCTGTGAACTCTAAACAAGTTAGGAATGTATAAAGATATCCATTTCTTTTGTTCCATGTTTAAGGATCATGGTCATTTATGCTGACTTTGAACTGTACATAATTTGGAAACATACTAAGATATCTATCCATTTGGTTTTGGAATTATGTACAAGGATTATGGTTATTAATGCTGATTGTAAAACTCACAAAATTTGCGCAGTGTATAAAGATACCTATTGGTAATTGGAATATTGTTTAAAGATTATGGTATGGTTATCAATGCTTAAATAACACGTATGTCAAAATATAAATAACAGTAGCATTTATGGTTTTGTGTGATTTTCTTCTAATGGTATAATAAAAATCGACCAAAGATTTAAAAACAACAGTGCATGATTTGTGTTCTATTTACCATTTACTCGTTCTTGGTACTCTTCTATATAAACATAAGTTATAATGATGACTCTTTGATTTTTCAGTGTTGCCTACAGCACCATACAACCTAGGGGTGTCCAATATTAGAGAAAGGTCGGTGTTGCTACAATTCTGGCCTGGATTCGACGGCAAAACTTCCATTTCCCTTTGGATTGTGGAGGCCGCGCAAGGGCTCGATGCCACTGATTTTCAAGAAATTTTCTCAGTAAGTGCAGTCGTTGATCTTGAGTTTTTTTTGGGAATATCTTATATTTTGTTGTTTGATTTTTTGTATGTGTTAATTCTTTTCTATGACTCAATGTGCCCTTTAGAGTTACTTGAGGAACACCAAAAGGAATGGTTGTATGTGTTCTAATCAATTTATGTAATAACCTGTTCCAGGTGCATTTGAGAATCTTAATATAAAAGTCAGTATTTGATTATTTCATATAAAATACTTCTAATAAATTATCTGACATGTCGGAAAAATAGTTGTGATAAATAACTTTAAAAAATCTACATAAAGCAGGAAATTGGCATCAGCATATTCATGCAAAAAATGGCTGAAACATTTATCTGGCTTTCAATGGAATATAATATTATACTCAATATTTCTTTAATTTGTTGCTTAACATTTCAGATACATGATCCTGATGCAAGATCTCTACAGGTGACCAATCTGAAACCGTACACATACTACCAACTGCGCATTATCGCTGTGAACATAGTTGGGCGAAGTCAGCCCAGCAATGCCTCTCGACAGTTTCAGACCATGCAGGCAGCCCCTAACATACCCCCAGCAAATCTCACCGTGCGGACTCTTAACGCCACCGCTCTGAGAATAAGCTGGACGGTAGGTTCTTTAAGTTAGCGCTTTAGTTAATTGCAGGTTGTTTCCTCTTTCCATCTCATTTCTGGTGTGTTGTTTGAATGAAATGATCAGCGTAAATAGTTCAGATCTGTGTAAATATTTAAAGACTTGAAACTTGTTAGAGGATGTCCAGTTTAATGAAAAACCATAATATAGTTTAAGGAATTTCTAACAAGCTGTGTGTTTTTATGCCCCCTTTAAAAAAAGGGGGGTATATTGTTTTTGGCCTGTCTGTCTGTCCAAAACTTTAACCTATCTTAAAGTTTGGTCATAACTTTTGCACAATTGATCATAGCAACTTGATATTTGGCATGCATGTGTATCTCATGGAGCTGCACATTTCGAGTGGTGAAAGGTCAAGGTCATCCTTCAAGGTCAAAGGTCAAAAAACAAAATNCGGCGCAGTAGGGGGCATTGTGTTTCTGACAAACACATCACTTGTTGGTTATTATTTTTTTCTTTTAGTTTTAAATGATATGTTCTTGAAGTATGGATTCGTGTACAATACACACATAATCACATTCCCACGTCTTTCTTTATTTCAGCCACTCAGTCAAAGTGACTGGAACGGGGAACCTAAAGGCTACAAAATCTCCTATAGGCGTAGGACAGTCCCAACATGGAACAACGTCACCCTTGCCAATGGCGTGAACATGAACAGCTTCATATTGTCCTATCTCCAGGAATGGATGGAGTATGAGGTGAAGATACTAGCTTACAATGACGTAGGGGACAGCTCTTTCAGTGCGGTTGTGTTGGAGCGGACTCGTGAATCTGGTATGTTTTATTTTTGAGACGAGTTCTTGGAAAACTGGGCTTGATGCATGTCCATAAACTGTCATCCCAGATTTGCCTGTGCACTCCGCAAAGGCTAATCAGGGACGACACTTTCCGCCTACACTGGATTTTTGTTTAGGAGAGACTTCCTTAAAATTAAAATTTCCATAAAAGCGGTAAGTGTTGTTTCTGATTAGCCTGTGAAGAATGCACAGGCTAATCAGTGACGACACTTTATGCACATGCATTAAGCCCACTTTTCCCAGAACGAGGCATTTGATTGGACATCACCTTTCTTCAAAGTGAGCTTTGAAATATCTACTGCACTTTTAAATCATCATTGATCTGAAGTTTTTTTTATTCAAGTCTTTGGGTGAAGTCAAAGGTATTAAAGCATCAGGGTTTATGTTCTAGAAACATCTTAAGTTAAATATATTGTATAAAAAAGAGTCAATCTATATATATGTATGTAGGTTTTAACTAAAAGCTGAAATTGCTATTTAAGGAAAAAAAAGATTTGTTGGAAACTATTTCTTCTTTTTTACTTTATCCCCCCAAATTCCCTCTGCACATTTATCATCAGAGTACCACAATTGTTTTGTCTTCAGTTCCCTCTGTGGGGCCAGTGGACGTGAGCGCCACCGCACTTACAGCAACCAGCATAGAGGTCGCCTGGGGTCAAGTGCCCGAACTGGAGCAAAATGGACTCATCCAGGGATATACTGTAAGTCTCGGTCTGGGAAAACTGGGCTTAATGCATGCGCGTAAAGTTTCGTCCCTGATTAGCCTGTGCAGTCTGCTCAGGCTTATCTGGGACGGCACTTTCTGCTTTTATTGTATTGTTTATTAAAAGGAAAGCTCTTCTTAGCAAAAATCAAGTAGCCTTAAAGTGTTGTCCCTGAAAAGCCTGTGCTGACTGCAGAGGCTAATCTGGGATGTGCTGAAGCATTAAGCCTTGTTTTACTAGCACAAGGTTCAATTTAATCCTCTAGAACTTTTATTCTTAGTGCTGAGTATGAAACTAGTGTACCTGCAGTTGTAAAGCAAATAGAATACATTAACGTTTGATCCACAAATAATGTTGTGCAAATAATTGATCATTTACAGTATGTCAGCATTATCCAAAAAGCCAAATTTGTTGGCCTGATTTAGTCCCCACTCCTCAATTTTTGCAGTTATACACCGTATTGTTATAGAAGTGATTTTAAAAGGCACATGTTGTTTACTTGATTTTATGAAGGATGTAGAATATTTTATGATTTTACCTCTTGAATTTGCTTAATAGAAATTACAAGGGGAGGGTTGTTTTGAATATAAAAACAGCAGTGGTAGCTAAAATTTGTACCTTCCTTTGTTTTGAAATATTATTTATATGTACACATATTCATATTTTACTCAAATTTACACAATATTTTGTATCTTACATATTGATGTCATTTATTGTGTTAATATTTGAACCTTGCTCAGTGAAAAGGGGGTTTAATGCATGTGCGTAAAGTGTCTTCCCAGATTAGCCTGTGCAGTCTGAACAGGCTAATCATATACAACACTCTCTGCCTAAACTGGATTTTCACTAAGAGGTATTTCTTTGAAACAAAAAATAACATGAAAGCGGAAAGTGCCGTCTCTGATTAACCTGTGCAGACTGCTTTTCACAGGTTTTTTTGCTTTCTGTAGGTTGAGTACAGATCAATAGACGCTGGTATTTTGCCCATGGTGAAGGAAGTACTTGGTAACACAACAAACAGCACCGTTATTTTTGGTCTGCGCAAGTTTGTAAAGTACCAGGTGCGCGTTCTTGCCTTCACACGTATGGGACCTGGGGTGCTGAGTGAACCGGAAGTGGCTGTGCAGACCTTAGAAGACGGTACAAAAATGATTCTTTATCACTTATAATTTTATTAAATTTAAAGTTAATTACCCAAGACTGTTAGATCCTTAATATAAAAAAAAATCTCTGCTTGAAATATTGACTAGTAAGTATGTTTTTTACACAAAAGTGATGATTTCTGTTCATTGCATAATGTGAAATCATTTATTTCTTTCAACCTGAAATTTAATAGTTTTTCAAAAATGAACTTTTGCGGACATGTATATTGGTGGATTTCTGATTTTGCAAAAAAAGAGAGGAATTTGCGTCGGCCATTTTCCCCCATGTCTTTGTGTTAAATTCGTGGATCGTTCAACCAACGCAATCAACGAAAATTAATTTCCCACGAATAATAATGATTTTACATTATTTAAGATTCTTGATGGTTTGTACTTATGCATGATGAATTGTTGTGTGTTCTTCTTCAGACCATATTAACTGTTTGGTATAAAGAACATTCTTAGGTAAATTTAACTTGCCTAATGCTTATTTTTCTTTAATGTCCTTGATTCTAAAACAATGTGCTGTTCTGTTCTTCAGTGCCCGGCCCACCTAGGATTATCTGGTTCCCATTTGTGTCCTTCAATAATGCAACCATAGAATGGGAGGAACCAGAGGAGCCGAATGGCATTATTCTTGGTATGTTACTGTGACAAATGAGCCTTGCTCTGGGAAAACGGGCTTAAATGCATGTGCGTAAAATTTTGTCCCATATTAGCCTGTGCAGTTTGCACAGGCTAATCAGGGACAACAGTTTCTGCCTTGACTGGATTTTTGCTATACAGAGACTTCTTTTTAACAAAAAATACAATAATAGCGGAAAGTGTCGTCCCTGATAAGCCTCTGCGGACTGCACGCAAATCTGGTGCACCACTTTACACAAATGCATTAAGCCCGGTTTTCCCAGAGCAAGGCTCAAAGGGTTTATTAAAGTTAGTTTTTTCAATACATGTGCTATAGGCTCATTCTTGAGATGATACCGTGGGATCAGGGCATTTTTGTATTAAAACCTGAGCTTCAAGATCTCTGGAT
Source organism: Dreissena rostriformis (assembly GCA_007657795.1). NCBI lineage: Eukaryota > Metazoa > Mollusca > Bivalvia > Myida > Dreissenidae > Dreissena > Dreissena rostriformis. Next base: position 139,982 of record VMBQ01001952.1, read on the forward strand.
TTCTGGTATTTAGCACTGGGATTATTTTTGGTATGTAAATATAACACCCAGATCCTACTTGATATGCTTTTATAACAATGGGATAGTTCTTTGCATTGATCATAGTTGCCTTAAATTCTTGTTTTGATCATTTACTGCACTTGTTTTGCAGTATATTGCTAGGACGTCATTTTTGTACATAAATGTTTTCTATCTTTTTATCTGCTATCAATCGTAGCCTTCTACTGACAGAAGCCACTGGACAATATTTCATATGGAAAAACTAATCATAATATATGAGCCGAGCTCTGGGAAAGCAGGGCTTAATGCATGTGTGTAGTGTCGTCCCAGATTAGCCCGTGCAGTGTGCCTAGGCTAATCAGGGACGACACTTTCCGCTTTTATGGTATTTTTTGTTTGAAGCAAGTCTCTTTTTTAGTGAAAATTCAGTTTAGGCAGAAAGTGTTGTCCCTGATTAGCATGTGCGTACTGCAGGACTTGTTTCCCCGAACGAGGCTTATACAATATAATTTGTGCATTTCAGCATATCTGGTGTCTTGGCGAGTCTCAGGAAGTTCAGACCCGCTGAAGAACGTGACGGTGAGTGCCACTGAGCGCAAGTTGACTGCAGAGAGCCTTCAGACGCAGGCCTACTATGAGTTCTACGTGACCGGACAGACAGTCAAGGGCTGGGGGGAGAGGGCCATGGTGGAGGTGTTCACAATGAGCAACCGCAGTGAGTAGTGCTTGCTGACTTTCTATTCTAGTATTTTTTTCCCGTTCTGAGGTTGGCGCTCTTTGTGTTATTATGGAATTGGGGGAAGAATCTTCAAGGCTTTGGAACAAAAAACTCTTGAGAGAGATTTGTTTTAGAGACTTAAGTGATTTGAATAAAATCTTTGCTTTGGTAATGTCACTTAACATGTATTTACTATGATAGCATTGGCAGTGTCCTTAATAGGCGTTGGCTTCTGAAATTCCAAAAATATGTAGAAAATGAATTGTATGTTCAGAAGTAAATATGCATATTTGTTATAAGGCTTTGTATTCTGTTTCATATTTAATGTGTACTATTTTATGACTGTTGCATTTGCTGTAGCCAATGTGGTGTTCGGCTATTAAGATTTCCATGAGTGTCTCATTAGTAGTTATAGGCTTTCTATGCAGTGAACTGAAAAAACGTAGGTTTCAATTTGGTTCATAGCCATTATAGCAATAACCTCTTCGTTATTATTTGAGCCTCGCTCTGGAAAAAAGGGGCTTAATGCATGTGTGTTAAGTGTTGTCCCAGGACGACACTTTCCACCAAGAGTAGATTTTTCGCTTAAAGAGTCTTCCTTTTAACCAAAAATACCATAAAAGATGAAAGTGTCATCCCTGATTAGCCTGTGTGGCCGGCACAAAGCCCTGTATTAAGCCCTGTTTTTCTAGAGCAAGGCTCAATACCTTAATTTGCCCCCTCCTGTGTCTCCTCTAGGCCCTCCGCAGAGCCCTAGCAAGCCTGAGATCCAGGCGTCCTCCATTCTTGCCCGCTCAGTCACGGTCAGTTGGGTTCCGGGGCATGCAAACGGCTACGGACCGATCCGCAATTTCACAGTTCTGTACCGGAGCATGCCAAGTGGAATCTGGACCAGTGTGCCTGGCACTATCCTGCATACAAAGACCACATACAATGTGAAAGGGTATGAATTATTGAATCGAAATTATTAGTTATCTATGTTATTTCAGTAGTTTTCGTCATATTTTCATGTATTTTTATGACCCTGAAAATAAAGCAGCAATTCAAATGCATTAACATGTTGACAAACTTATTACTTAAAGAACTCACTAAATGCTTGTAAATTGTTTTCCAATAGAGGTATTGAGTAAATGTGCATCTTTGATAAAGTGTCAAACACGTTTGGTGAACAACTGAAAATAATGGTCTGAATAAGTTTGAAGTACTCTAAATAAATAATAATATAAGAAGCATGATCTTACTTACGATTTTGATAGTAAACAGTTGTGGTTTTCATTATTTTGATAAGTAAACAGTTGTGGTTTTCATTATTTTGATAAGTAAACAGTTGTGGTTTTCATTATTTTGATAAGTAAACAGTTGTGGTTTTCATTATTTTGATAAGTAAACATTTGTGGTTTTCATTATTTTGATAATCTTATATTTGTTAAATATCCTAAGTAAATAAATTCAAATCTTAAAAAGTGTGAGTTCATGATTTTTTTACAAATAAACATTTGTGGTTTTGGTTATTTTTCAGCCTGAATCCGAACACAAATTACGTGTTCCAAGTTGCTGCCACGAATGATGTTGGACGCAGTCCGTTCAGTCAGCAGTCTGATGAAGTCAAGACATTGGAAGATGGTTGGTGTTTTGTTTTTAACATATGAGCCTCACTATGTGAAAACGGAGCTTAAATAATGTATGTGTGTAAAGTGTTGTCCCGGATTAGCCTGTGCAGTCCGCACATGCAAATAATGGAAGGACACTTTCCTCAATGGAATGTTTTGTAAAAAAGGTCTCTTTTTAGCGAAAAAACTGTTTTGATGGAAAGTTTCATCCCTGATTAGCCTGTGCGGACTGCATAGGCTAATCTGGGAGGACACTTTACGCACATACATTAAGCCCTGTTTTCACGGAGCAAGGCTCATTTATGTGCTTACCTTCTCTCAAAATGATTCCAATAAATAAACAATCGGATATACTTTTGAAGTGGTAAACGTTTGGATATAAATACCTGTACCATTCCATTTAGTTAATTTTTTAGACAATTTATATTCAGAATTCTTTATGCAAAACTTCTTTATACCCAGTAATTAAAAATAAATAAATTGTAAAGGGCAATTTTGAGGTTGTTTTGGACTCATTATCAGATCTCACGATAGCTAATAATTCATAATCTTGTTTTATAATTGCCTTCTTGCAGATTGGGGGATTAGAGATGGACCAAGTCGTCGTGTTCTGAAAAAACTGGGCATAATGCATGTGCGTTAAGTGTCGTCCCAGATTAGCCTGTGCATTCCCCACAGGCTTATCAGGGACAACACTTTCCACTCATTTGTCATTTTTCGTTTTAATGAAGTCTCTTCTTAGCAAAAATCCAATTGAGGGGGAAATTGTCGTCCCTGATTAGCCTGTGCCGACTGCACAGGCTTATCTGGGACAACACTTTCCGCACATGCCAGTTTTCTCAGAACGCGACTCAAGTCATCCCTTCTCTAACCTTTCATAGTCATTTGTTGTTCAGTCTTGTGCAAAGGGTCAGGTTTTCAGGTATTTAGTTTATGTGTTTTTTACAGCTCCTGAAGGGTCACCTCGCTATGTGAAGGTTGATCGTCTGAACACCACCTCTGTCAGGGTCTCATGGGAGGTAAGCAAACATCCTGTGTGTTTTGGGGGGCGGGGTAATAAGCCTAATTTGTTAACTAGTGGAAATAATAATAACACTTATAAACTAACATATGTGTTTAAATAAAATGGTGGAAATCATGTTTATAAGCTAGAAGGTTTTAAAATATTAAAGTGAAATGTTTTGGTGCATGGTGAAGACCTTTAAAACTAAAAATTATCTGGTAAATAATGTTAAATTTCCAATACTAAAAAGAAAATGAAAGTTAGTGAAAGGTAAACAAATAAGTTTTTCCATTTTTTCTTGGCAAAGAAACATTTTTGGTTCTGGTGATAAAACACAAGTGCAGTAATGGCACAATTGAATTTATCTGGAATAAATTTTTCTTTATAGAAAACCCATGTTTCATTCAAGAACAATGATCTTATTAATCTTCTTTCCAGCAACCGCTACCGAGCACATGGAACGGCCAGTTGCTAGGCTACTACCTGCTGTACCGTCAGGTGGAGAACGCCAACTACCAGGAGGTGCACATCCCGCTGGCGCAGACCAGCAGGGAGCTGGTGGGCCTGGAGAAGTTTGTCAACTACGAGTTCCAGGTGCAGGTCTACAACGGGATCAACCGTGGCCCGTCTAGCACGCCTGTGGTTGTGTACGTGGGAGAGGCGGGTAAGTAATTAGTTGTGTTATTTACTTGTTTTTTTATCCAAATTGCTTTAAATTGCGCCTTTATTTTAACACTTGCAAAATTAATTAAAAAAAAAACGTTAAAAGGAAGTTGACATATTTGAGCCTTGCAGACTGCACAGGCTAACCTGGGAAGACACTTCACTCACATGCATTAAACTTCATTTTCAAAGAGTGTGGCTCTAATGATAAAATCTGTATAAGTCCTTAGTGCAGTGATTTTTTTAAAACCCCAGGATGTAATATAACAGTAAAAGTGAGAGGAGCCTATTTTCCAACGGTGGCTGTTTTTCTGCAAAATTAAGTTTTCAAAGACATTTTACTGACATTAACTTTTCATTAAATTTATGACAGCATTTAAAATTGCAATATTGTATGGGATATGCATTCACTTTAAAATGATGATAGTATTGTTCATAGTCAACCCTGATTTAAATTGCTCGATTTATGTAAAGTATGCAATAACAAAGCAATTCGAAAATTAATAAATAAATTTGAATGTAAAGCACCGGTGGACCCTAGTCCTGTGATGTAAAAAAAGCTGCAGCTACGGGAGTTTTTACATCCGTGTGAAAGCATGCAGGTTTTATCAGCCAAGTGAATTACTCCCTTCCAACTAGGATTATATCTAGACCACTGATTCCTGCTACAGTGGTCAGATCAGCTGTGCTAAACCTGTGCTTCTAGCAGTATTAATATGCAACAATCATTAAACCTCCCCATCTCCCCCCGTTAAACAGATTATCCCTGCCCATTTGTTTGGCAGTATGTACTACCAGTATGTCCTAACCTTGGCCTGGTTGCTCAAAACTTTAACGGCCAGTTAAGGTAACGGTCTGTTAACTTGAGACCCAAATAAAATTAATTTTTAAGCAATTTAATAATAAGACATATGCAAACTATTAAAGCAAACACATTTGTTTATGATTATCAAGTATATTAAAAGGTTAACAATTAAGTCACATAAAAAATTTGAGCCAAAAATTAACGGCCGTTAGCTTAATTTGCCGTTAAAGTTTAGAGCAACCGGGCCCTGGGGTTTAAAGTATAACAAAATGGTTTGGCATCTAGAAAACAACAATTCCCTCACTGTTGAAATATTGGATGCTTTCACTTCTATCAATCATATGAGCCTTGTTCTGGGAAAACTTAGAGCATGTGCAAAAAGTGTTGTCCCAGATTAGCCTGTGCAGTCCTCACAGGCTAATCAGGGACGACACTTTCCTCCTAAACTGGATTTTCACTAAGAAGAGACTTCCTTCAGTGAAAAATAGCTTGAAGCTGAAAGTCCATCCCTGATTAGCCTGAGCTGACTGAACAGGCTTATCTGGGACAACACTACGCACATGCATTTCTCTCACTGGAAATGGAATTTTTTAACATTTCAGCACCGTCTGCATCACCAGTAAATGTAATCGCTACGGCAACCAACTCCACAGATATGAGCATTACCTGGCAACCGCCGCCCAAGGAGACACAGAATGGGGATCTGTCTGGGTACCAGGTGAGATGTACATCAATCTGTAGCTATTTGGGCTATTGTGGTTATTATTATTTTATTTTTTATTTTTTTTTGGAAAGGATTTTTGAATAAATAAAGTAGTGAATATTTATAGGTTATTAGCTGTAAGTATAAATACATATTTAAAAATATTGGTATTATTGAAAAAGAGTACCCAGAAATTTATTTTAGTACTTATAAATATTAATGGTTAAACAATTTCATCAATTCAGATGTGTGAATTTGTTTTTATATTTGCTCTCATTTTTGCAACTTATTTAAAACATTCATATGCAACCCAGCTTCACAAAACAAGTAAATGGAATTATTTTGCTTTGCAAAACAAAAAGAACTATTTTTATTTAAAAAAAAGGGGGTATATTGTTTTTGGCCTGTCTGTCTGTCATTCTGTCTGTCTGTCCTAAACTTTAACCAAAAACTTTAACCTAAAGTTTTGTCATGACTTTTGCAATATTGATCATAGCAACTTGATATTTGGCATGCATGTGTTTCTCATTGAGCTGCACATTTTGAGTGGTGAAAGGTCAAGGTCAGCATCATCCTTCAAGGTCAAAGGTAAAAAATAAAATAAAATCAAAGCAGCACAAAAGGGGGCATTGTGTTTCTGACGAACACGTCTCTTTTTTTTCAAGCAAAGCCATGTCCAGTATCATAAATTAATTACACACTCTTTTTTGTTTAACAAAACAATTGAATGGAATTATTCTGCTTTGAAAAATAGAATAAAATGTCCAGTATCACAAATTAATTCCAAACTCTGTTTCTATGTCTGCAGATTGCCTACTGGTTCAAGGACTCCCCAGCCGAGTCTGCCAAGGTCAAGGTCGTTCAGGCCCAGAAGCTCAGCTACACGCTGGAGGGGCTCGCCATCTACACGGACTATGCCATCACAATCCGTGCCCTGAACCTCGCTGGAGAGGGACCACCCAGCACACCTGTGTATGCAAAAACCAAGGAGGGATGTACGTAGTCCTGTGTATACTGTTTGGTATAAATGAATGCTCTAATGCATTTAAGCAGCGCTCTGGGAAAACGTGGCTTAGTGCATGTGTGTAAAGAGTCGTCGCAGGTCCAGGTAAGCCTGCGCAGTCTACACAGGCTAATCAGGGACGACTCTTTCCACATAAACTGGATTTTCCCTAATAAGAGACTTCCTTTAAACAAGCAAATACCATAAAAGGCTAATCTGTGGCGACACTGTACGCACATGCACACCCGTGTATGCAAAAACCAAGGAGGGATGTACGTTGTCCTTAGCATACTGTTTTGTATTAATACTGTTATATGTTTAATAGAGGAACATGAACTTTGCATCCAACAATTTAATATCATCTGACTTGGTTTCTTTTTGCCAGTTGTGCAAGAGAATATTGATACATAAGCTTTATATTTGCTTTATTTATTTGACTTCAATACAGTAAGGAACAAATAATTACATGCATAAAAGTAAATATTGTTTAAAATTTGTTTCAATACGCATGAGTGACTTTTGCATGGTAAAATGGTATATGGTAACTGCAATTTTAAATAAATATTGCATATGTATTTATGAATCATTTATGAAAAAGTAGCCGTCTATTAAATAAAAGACACTTCTATTTCAGTACCAGATAGGCCGGCCCGTCTGGACTTCTGGAACGTTACTTTCACTTCTCTGGAAGTCCAGTGGTCACCCCCGGCAACACCAAACGGGAAGATTCTCAACTATGAAATTGCCTACATAGAAGAAAACCCGTTCAGTAAGTTGAGAATGATGTTGTGAACATTAAAAATCTAACCTCTGTATTTTGAAGTTGCAGGGACCAAGAAAAATACATTAAATTAACGATTATTAAAATTAAACACTTCTAGGTTATCTAAATTAAAGTTGTTGTTTTCAAGATTCCATCATGCATGTACAGAAATTTGTGAGTACCCTTAACTACAGAATGCATAGGATGGTCTATAAATGCAATGGTGAATACGTGGATGATGGTGATGATGTGGACAATATTCCTTTTGTTGATATTAATGATGGCTATATAAATGATGACAAAAAAGATAATGAAACAACAAATACATCTTTAATAAACTATAAAGATAAGGCAACAGCAGATCTACTTTGATCTTGATGAGTCTCCATTACTGTTCTAGGTGGTAGCAAACAAGTGAAGTTCAACGTATCCGGCGATGTGAATGCTCTGTCCATAACAGATCTCCTGGACAAAGTCCAATACACATTCAGCATTGTGGCTCGTACAGTCGTCGGTCCAGGGCAGAGCTTTGTGAAAAGCATAAAGATTGGACCACAAGAAGGTACTAGTCAGATTCCAATGAATTGAGCCTCGTTCTTGGAAAACTGGGCTTTATGCATGTGCGTAAAGTGTCATCCAAGATTAGCCTGTGCATTCTGCACAGGCTAATCAGGGACGACACTTTCCGCTTTTATGGTAATTTTTGGTTGAAGGAAGTCTCTTTTTAGGGAAAATCCTGTTTAGGCGGAAAGTGTCATCCCTGATTAGCCTGTGTGGACTGCACAGGCTAATCTGGGACAACACTTTCCGCACATGCATTAAGCCCAGAACAGTTTTACCAGAACAAGACTCAGTTAATGTACTTCAGTTGATGTCTTTTAGGAAATCTGATGTCTGAAATATTTTATTATTTTTATGCTCCCCCAACATTTTTGGGGGGAGCATATAGTCGCCGCTTCATCTGTCCGTGCGTGCATGCGTCCGTCCGTGCACATTTGTTGTCCAGGCTATTTCTCAGCAATTAATGACTGGAATTCAATTAAACTTTATGGGAAGCTTCACTACCAAGTGGAGATGTGCATATTATCAGTTGGTTCTGGTCGGATGATTTTTCACAGAGTTATGGCCCTTTGAAATTTTCCATTAACTGTACATATAGTGCAATTCTTGTCCGGGCTATTTCTCAGCAACTAATGACCAGAATTCAATGAAACTTTATGGGAAGCTTCACTACCAACAGGAGATGTGCATATTATCAGCCGGTTATGGTCGGATGATTTTTCACAGAGTTATGGCCCTTTGAATTTTTTTTGTCCAATGTTATGCCCCTTAAGACGTTTCCTTTTATCTGAATATATAGTGCAATATTGTGACAAAAACAACTTTGGAGAGCATCACCCGTCTCTGACGGTTTCTTGTTAAAATTGATTTCCTTTTCATAGCCACCCACATATATAAATGAAAAATCAGGAATATGTTAATTGCAAATCTGTGTTTTCCATGGTTTATTTGTTAGCTTTTTTCTGTGATTGATTCTGTGTGTTCATATTATATATAGTGTTTTTCCCAGGGCCTTTTAGCGTGGCGCTGCGCCATGCCGCCCTCCCGAATTGCCACTCTGCCCTTTTTAAAGGCAAAAACCGCCATGCGGATGATAACATCTTTATTGCCTTATGACCTAACTTGTTAGCAAAATCAGCGTCCATGATTGTCTGTAACGCTCCGTCTGTGCTTGATTTACCTGAGAGACTTACACTTCTAATCGACTATTTTAATCAAGTAGTTTTAATCTATTACAGTGCTCGATTTATGTTTTTGCCCTTTTTTGAATTTAATGTGCCATGCGTCTTTGCCCTCCTACTATATATATTTAAATTAAGATATATGCATAGTACATGTTCATGGCATGTTCATATTTACTAAATTATCTATTACTTACATTACAATATATTTAATACTGCATTTCTTTAAATTATTAATTGCTTATTGTTTGCCTGCTGTCAGTTAATAGAATTCATTTTCAAATATTTTGCAGTTTGTGTCACAGAATTATATTGACCACTTTTATATGAGCCTCGTGCTGGGAAAATTTTGCTTAATGCATGTGCGTAAAGTGTCATCCCATATTAGCCTGTGCAGTGTGCACAGGCTAATCAGGGTCAACATTTTCCGCTGGTATATAATTTTTCGTTAAAAGAAAGTCTCTTCTGAATGAAAATCTTGTTGAGGCGGAAAGTGTCGTCCCTGATTAGCCAGGCTAATCTTGGACAACACTTTACGGACATTAAGACGCGTTTTCCCAGAACAAGGCTCATATGAGTGACACATATTTACCAGGGAGTCCAGACAAGCCTATGACCTTGACACACAAGATTGAGGGCTCGGAGCTGACCCTGGAATGGGTAGACGGGCCGCCAAATTACTCCCCCATCTACGGGCATCTTATACAGGTCAACTCCACAGGTGAATATGAACATTAAAATACACATTTATCACTACCAGTATTTGTATGTTATCAAAGTCATGGGTGTGATTCTTGGAATTTCCTTCTGTTGGATATAAGATTGTTTTTACAAAATCATCTTAAAAAATAAACCAAAACTGTGTGGAAATGAAAGTTTGGTTTTGGAATAGCAGGTCATTTTATGAGTAAAATCATGCTTATAAATGTGGCATGTTCTGAGAAAACTGGGCAAAATGCTAGTGCGTAAATTGTCATCCCAGATTAGCCTGTGCAGTCCGCACAGGCTAATCAGGGACAACAATTTCCGCTTTTATGTTTTTTTCTCTTTTTAAGGATGTCTCTTCTTAGCGAAAATCCAGTTAAGGCGGAAAGTGTCATCCCTGATTAGCCTGTGCGGACTGCACAGGCTAATCTGGGATGACACTTTACGCACAAGCATTTTGCCCAGTTTTCTCAGAACACGCCACAAATGATCTTCTTTATCAGAAATTGCGTTTTTTTCATAATAGTACTACTGATTAATTTTAAATTTAGTATGCTGAGTATTCTGCCACCTTTAAAGCTGTTTTAATTGAACTCAGTTCAGAAAATTGAAATAAAAAAATACTTTTACTCTTATTTGTAATGACATAAATCTCATTTTTCATAATAATAAAAACATACTTAACAAAAAATGTTGTACTTTTATGGGCCATTGGTTAAGAATGGGCAAAATTTTACACCATAAAAACGAGTTACCTCCCTCAAAGTATTCCAGAAATCACACTCTTGTTGTGGGTCAAATGGTTGTTGTAAATATGTAACTTTTCTGAGGTATATAGACAATTTGAAAAACATGTTTCTTGCCATTGTTTTATTAGATTAACTCCCCTCATAGTGAAGTCTGTACTTCAAATGGTGCAATGCACTACAAATGGTGCAATTTTACTTTTACTCCTCTTTACCAGCAAACATCTTTAGAATAACTAATAATGTTTGATTAAGTTTAATAGTTGTGAGCCATTATTTTATTCAAATGATTAATTCAGTCTTAAATATTATACTTGAATTGTAGTGTTCATGTAAACATGTATATGGTCATTTTTTTGTCTTAAAATGGCCACTTTTTGTCTTCAGTATTTTGTATGTAATGGATTTATGAACTACTGACAGAAGTTCTGTATTATTTGCATTACCAGGATGTTGCTATAATGGTTTGTTTAGAGGTAAGCAGGCATGATAGTTCAAACCAATTTCATCCGATTGTTCCAACATCAGTGTAGCGCTCCACATCGCAAAATAAATGAGCCTCATTCTGGGAAAACCAAGCTTAATGTAGAGACTGCACAGCCTTATATGGGACGACACTTTACACACATGCATTAAGGCCAGTTTTCCCAGAATGCGTCTTCAATAATCATGTGTCGTGAAATTTCACCAGAATCGAATAATTACTAACCAAGATGTAATTCACGAGATGTGCACTATGCCATACTACCTTAATATTTTTATATCAGAATTTGTATGAGTATGTACATTCATCCCTGTCCTTGCCCATTGCTTTAATTTTTACTTGAGTTTCTTATATATGAACCTCGCTCTGTAAAAAAAGGGTTTAATGCATGTGTGAAAGCACTTTCTGCCTAGACTGGAATTTTGTTTAGAAGAGACTTCCTTTAAACAAAAAAATCCAAAAAAGCAAAAAGGATTGTGCCAGATAAGCCTGCATGGACTGCACAGGCTAATCTGGGATGATTTTTTAAGCATTTTTGCATAAAGCCCTGTTTTCTCAGAGAGCAGCTCGTATGTACATGTGTATGTTTATAGTGCTTTATTGTGTAATTCCCATTCAGCCCATTTGTTTCGTCAGAAACTATCTATTTGTATTATTTTCAATGGAATAAATGGTACATCAACCTTTCTGACTGCTACCTTTCCATATAATGCAAACTGTGTTATATACACTGTAAATGCTCTGAAAAACATCTATCAAAACATCGTCTGAAAATTGCTTTATTTGTAATATAGGTCATAATTTCAAACTTCAAAAATTTAAAAATATTTTTTTTTAAGTCTGCCTAAGAAACACTGAAAAAAATTGCTGAGGGTGGTAATACTTATTTTGGCAGCATATGTGTCGACCATTATAAAGAAAATCAGTTCTTGTGTTTACTGTTTGAATGCATCTATGTGAAAGTTAATTCTCATTAGTCTGTCAATGCAACATTTGCATGAATGTGTATTATTACATTTTATTTGTTCAAAATCATGCATCATATTGCAGAGCTAGATGTTTTTTCTGACCGCGTTTAAAGAAGGCGGCATATAAGCAGTCACACTGTCCATCTGTCTGTCTCTCTGTCTGCATATCAGACGATATGTCTGTCTATCCATACAAAAGTTTCTTGTCTCAGCCATAACTACGCCATATATGGATGGATTTTGAGATAACTTGACACTAATGTCCACAATCATAAAACAAGGTGTTGCCTGTAACACCCGTCTGCTTTCCTTTAAGGTCAAGGTCTCAGTTAGATGTTGTAGGTCAAATTCGGCCATTAAGCAGCTTGAAAATTCCTGTTTCGGCCATATCTTTGCCATATATTGATGTTTTTTTTAATAATTTCGCACAAACGTATACCATCATAAGACCATGTGTTGCGTGTACAAGCCCAGTCTGCCTAACTCAAGGTCAAGGTCACACATAGAGGTCAAAGTTCAAATTTGCCATAAAACAGCATGTCTGGGTTTATCATGCAATTTTAAAAATAGCTTACCACTAATGCCCACCATGAGACGGCATTTCACGTGTAAAAGCTGTATTCCAATCTCTGAAGTCGAGGTCAAATTTAGCCATAAAACAGCTGTCGGGTCTGTAACTATCATTCTTCATGCAATTTTAAAATAATGACTATAAGGACACTGAGTGTCGCATGTACCTGTCTCATTACCTCCAAGGTCAAGGTCAAACTTAGAGGTCTTATGTCAAATATGGCCATTAACAGCTTATATATATATATAAGGGACAAAAAGGGAATGTGGGGCATCCGTGCCTATGGTCACATGTTTTGTGAAATTTCATTAACAAACACAATTTTTTTTTAAATTCTTTTTTATTTTATTCAAAAAGCTCTGCATGTCAATTTGATATAGCATGTATACCATAAAAATGTGTTGTTCCTGTTTAAAATTTAATGTCCTTTCAAATTGTTTAATGTGGGTTTTTGCTTTGAAAAAATGACCTACACATTAGATATTGCCTGAGCATAGTATTTTTTAATAAGACATAAATGGGTAATATTCAAATCAGAAAATATGTGATGTCAAGGATGTCATTTACAATACCTACGTCATTTTTCTGCCAGAATCTCGAGAGTGGCAGACGGTTTCCCAGGTAGGTTCTGAGACGAAGGCCAAGTTGAACCTGCTGCAGTTCACGCCGGACCGCGAGTACCAGGTCAGAGTTGTGGCCCTTAATTCCAAGGGCATGAGTCCCCCAAGTGAGGCTGCCGTGACCTTCAGGACCCCTGCACCGCAAAAAGCTGGTATGGAGTTTTTTTACCTGGAGTTGTTATATGTGACTAAATTAATAGCTCTTTAATATATTTGTTTATTGTAAACAAATTGTATGCTCCAATAATTTGCATATGTTTGATAATACTTTTGCTTTTAAAATTAATTTTATTTGGGTCTGAAATTAACTGACTCAAAACCTGAACTGTCCGTTAAAGTTTTTGAGCAACTGGGCCTTAAAACCATTCTGTCCTAACCAATGGCTATACTTGATCTCTCTTATTTGGCTCAAAAAGCATACAAACAGTGTTCTTTCTGTTTCAGTGGTGGNGATAAATATGTTGCAGTCAAAATTAATGCACATGCTACGATTTATACTTAAAGTCGTCTCTCAGGTTAAATGCATAAAACGTATATATATTTATATGTTATATGTGACTTAATTATTAGCTCTTTAATATATTTGTTTATTGTAAACAAATTGTATGCTCCAATAATTTGCATATGTTTGATAATATTTTTGCTTTTAAAATTTATTTTATTTGGGTCTGAAATTAACTGACTCAAAACCTGAACTGTCCTTTAAAGTTTTTGAGCAACTGGGCCTTTAAACCATTCTCTCCTAACCAATGGCTATACTTGATCTCTCTTATTTGGCTCAAAAAGCATACAAACAGTGTTCTTTCTGTTTCAGTGGTGGCGTCTGCCAAAGCCTTCCATGACCAGTGGTGGTTCCTGGTGGCAGGAGGCCTCATCATCATCTTGGTCATCATCGCGCTACTCTGTCATATATCACGCAGGAACAAAGCTCGCAAGTCCGGTAAGTCACTGGCTTTCTGTTACAAAAGTGGTGTTATCTGTTGCTAGAAAAGTGGTGATCGCCGATGTTAGAAAAGTGGTGTTTGCCGTTAAGGCCTAATTTTTCAATAGTTCAAGCTTGATGTCCTGCTCACTCGTTTAACAGCTTTTCAATTATGAAATCATAAACATATGCTTACCATTGTCTTAGTAGATGGGATATTTATGTATCTCTTACAAATTGTTGTAATAAAATTATATTCCTTTTAAGCTCACCTGATCACAGTCTTATATGTGACAAAACATAAAGCACATGCATTAAACCCTGTTTTCATAGAGTGAGGTTCATATATTGAAAAAAAGCTCATTATATTTTACAACTCAGCAGAAAATATGCACAGCAACCGCATCAATATTTCTCATGAAAATGAAAAAAAAAATGATTTTGTCAAGAACTCTTGTTTGAAACCCAATTTCAAATTATTTTCCTTGGAATATTCTCCTATGAACTTTAATCTCTTCAAACCATATACATA
>VMBQ01001953.1:0-17834 GCA_007657795.1 Dreissena rostriformis
CTTTACCCATTAGACAATTCTGCTTTATGATTCAGTTGAGGTTAACTTAGTTGAAGGCACAAATTACATTTTTTACGAGAGCGATTCAAAATTTGATTTGTTTACACCGGAAGCCGGAAGATAATTGAATCCAATGTTTTTTAACATCAGACTTCACATTGAGACAAAAAGTAAATTTATATCAATTTTAACCGAACTACAAACCGTATTGTCTTGGAGATATAAGTGAAAACAAATTATTTCTTTACCCATAAATAGTTAAAATGTTAACTGTTATCATAAGATTGACGAACCCAGGTGTGACAGTATCACTAACCTTATTCTTAAAACAACGGCCCTTGAAGTTGTTCATACTGGTGAAATGTGTACCTATATATACAATTGACAAAATTTCAAAACTGAGGTTATATAATCTCAAAATCACAAAAACTTAAATCTTTTCTAAGTTAGCCATCCATTTATTGTTTTTCTTTTCTTGATTATTCATTCCAATATTTTACAGTTTCGGCCAGATTAACTTTTACTTTAAGCGGCACCTTGTAATATTGGTGACCATTTGTTGTGTTGAAATATGGGAAATGTCCATTTCTGAATGTCACCTTGAGCGTTTATCTTCGTGGTCGAAGCAAGATGTATCACTTCAAATAAAAATCCATTTTTACACGTTTTATTCGTTTTTCTGAATAAGACGCCATTTGTCCTTTTGTTATTACGTTTGGTTTATGACGTCATGCATCGACCCATTTTGGGACATTATTATGACCCAATATTTGGGCAATACGTGAAAAGCCAGGTTTGGCCGAAAGTTTTTCCAACTTGTAATTTGCCTTCCGTTTACGTTTTAAATTCGGCTATTATTTGTCTTCGTTTAAATAAATTATTTTTTTAACGTTAGCTTTGAGTATTGTCTATATGAAAACTGATCGAACTCGCACAGCAATATTTAAGCACGTATTTAAACGTTTCACGTTTCATGCATTTTTTCATATACATCGGAACTAGATAGCTCCAGTATAAAACAAGAATAAAAGTAAAGAAAGAAAACAAAAAAAGAAAAAAAGAAAAAGAAGTTAACCACACATGGGCTCGAACCGCTGACCCTTTGAGTAACAATCTATCACCGAAACCAGACCGCGTGCGCGAGTCATAGCTATCGCGTTCACACGACATAGCTATCGCGTGCGCACATCATAGTTTTCGCATTTAATAACTATGGCGTACGAAAGTAAGAGTGTCTAATAAAATGTTCCCAATGTCCTATCTAGGCAACCACACATTTTAGAATGTTTTTTTTTCTCTCCAAATAATCATAATTACACATGCCATATGATAACCTGCTATAAGCTTAATCTCTTACAAATAGGAATCTTTTGTCTAGCATGATAACTGCGGAGTTATAAACATCTTATCATTAAATGTCATTTAAATTTAACATACATGTGTACTTGCAGCCGACTGAACATGGCAGAAAGACGCTCCGATTATCGCATATCAGAAACCGAAAGGGTTCCAATACATATCAGCCTGTACAGCCGTCAATCACGAGTAAGTGGTGGTGGGGGTGGGCTGACAGTGTTCCCAAGACACAACACTCTGTACAGGCATCGCTCTCGGGTGAATCAGAGACTGAATAACGATGTCAGAAACTGCAGTATGTGCTTTGGCAATCACGGATAAGTGAGTGACTGTAAGCGCGCCCAGAAAGTGTACTGTCGTAATTCATAGGTAAGTCAGGGACTGCGAATGCTCCCAGACACATCAGCGTGAACAGTGGTCACTCATGGGGTCAGAAACAAAGCATATTGTATAGTAGTCAGTAATTCTTAGTTCAGATTCTGAATGCGTTCCCAGGCACAACCGCCTGTACATTCGCCACTTACCGTTGAATCAGACACTCACATATGTCCCAGACACAGATGCTGTACAGACACCGCTCACAGGTAGGTCAGGATAAAGCTTTCCCACGCACAGCAGTTGTCCAGTTGTCATTAATGGGTAAGTCAGGGATTGAAATCGTTCTCCGACACAGAAGCTTGTACAGTCGTCACTCATGAGTAAGTCAGGGATTGAAAGCATTGTAAAACATGCACACTACAGTTAGCACCCATGGGTAAGTCAGATACTGAAAGCCTGAACAGTCGTCACTCATGGGTCAGTCAAGTTTAAAGACATTTAAATTCTACTATCATTAACAATTTGCTTATTACAGCAATATGCGCTACTATTGCACAGACATATATACACATTATTGTTTATGTAGTTAATAACAATTTAATATAAATATTTTATCATTTGTCGTTTAAAACAAAATCTTTTGTGAACATTCTTTTTATGCACGTCACATTTTGAACTAGTATTGAACGGCATAAACGTCAAATCATAAACGACAATCTATTATGCAAAAAACGACCGATGCTTTAAGTGTGATTAAATCTTGGTCCCCTGTAGAGGTACACTTTGTGAATCTATACACAATCACATTTTCGGAGCGATTATATTTATACTTAGGTTTTGATAATTTTCATCAACTGTGTGCTCATGAAGTGAACTCGATTTACTGTAACTAATTTTACCACAACTACGTATGAATTATGTATATTTGTATAATTGTGTCAATGTTATTATACAGCATGAGAAACTGATGGTTTTATGAAGGGGCGTATTAATATATATGTTATTATATAGGGCTATTAACGAATAGCCAAACCATACTTAAAGGCAATACCGTCGATATGCCCCTTAAACGTGACACATTGTATTTTCAGTATATGAGGTTGCGAAATGACGCGCATTCTGTTCCAAGCTCTACATTTTCATGAAAAAGTATAGGCGTTTGTCTGATTTTATACAGTCCGTATTAGTACTTCGAAAACACTTATTTGAATACAGTTACTTGGAATGCTATCAGTTAATACACGCGAAATGAATGAAAAGAACAGAAACAATTTAAATCGGGCCTTTTTTTAAAAGTTAATACAAATGTTCTTAATATCGAAACATCATATGCGCCTTAAGAACAATTCAACTTTTTAGTTTAAATCACAAACTGTATCATTTTACGAAAACGAATAATACAATACTGGGCTATGAGATACTAGTAAATAACATGGCGTTCAAAGACAATTCAATAGCTAGATCGTGTTTATTTTCAGAATTATGTTGAAGGTGTGTCCATTGAAGTTTGCAATATAATGACCCGGCTTGGATTCGGGGAGGAGATCAGACGGAGACGGATTGAGAAGTACAGGGAACATGATATGCTGGTGAACGCAATACCCTGCACTGTAACTCTCATTACAGTTGGCAGCAAAGGCGAGGGGCTGACCTACATGGCAGAAAGTGACCATGACATTTTATTAGTGCTAAAGAATATCCTTTGTGTTGAAGCTGGAGTCGATCTACACACCATACCAGACAATATAGAAGTGTACAGGATTGATACACGTGTATACCCTGGACACTGCAGGATGTTATTGGCGAGACCTGCTTTCATACGTATTACTCAAATTATTAATGCTCTGTGTGATGACGGAAAAGGGAACGTTATTCTAAGCAGCTGTTTATTTCTTGATGAATGTTCAAAATTTGAACTGGACGGACTTCCAACTAAACGCGCGGGGCCATCGCTACCGAGGATTGGATTAGGACAGATTAAGTTCGACGTAGTGCATGCAGTAAGCTGTCAATGCCCCAGCATCCTGCAGAGATGGGCTCAACGATCTCGACATTGGCCGCCACCGGATGTCGTGCAGACAGTTGTATCATTGGGATCCGTTGTTACCCCTGTAGGATTAAAAAGCAGTGAATCTAGATATTTAGATTGGAGGATTGGCTTCAACACAGGTGAAACAGAACTCGTTAACAATCTTAATGTCACTCAGGTTAAATTGTATGCAATTCTCAAAATGATTGTAAAAGATGTACTTAAACCAAAAAATAAAGAAATTACATCTTATGTGCTGAAAAATGTGATATTTTGGCAAGCAGAAAGCAATTCACCCGCAATGTTTCAAGAAAGGACTTTTATCCATTGGTTATATGACGCACTGGGAACGCTCAAAACTGTAATATCCTCTACACAGCTGCCATATTACATGATTCCAGAGCGTAATCTGATGGCAGATTGTGGATTACAGGATAAACAACAGCGTCAATGGGTAGCAGATATAACGAACATGATGGAAGAAGGGCCGGGTGTTATATTGAGATTGCCGAAGATACGACAGGCCGTTATCTGTCACCCTGAACCGCTGCTGTGGTTCGGCACGAGAAGGATGGAGCTGGAGATGCTGCAGATGGAGTGGTTGGGCAGAGCCGAAAAATTTCGAGATGAGAGCGGAGTGTGTGATTACTCGGATAATATTCTGCAGGAAATACTGAGGCGTATGAATGAGATAGTGAGAGAGGTCCATCAACGGAACCTATTAGAAGGCAGTACTAGTAATGATCTGACTGAAATATTCCGAAAAATGTTGATGTAAAATTATTAGAAAGTGTATATTTAATATAATCGCAATGGAACGATTGACTGTACGTGTGCTATGTCAGGTTTTTAATGTGTATGCTAAGTAATGAGCAAAAATTGCCAATGTGACAACAATCTCTCAATTCGTTGTGAAACTACTGTAAACAAATAATATGCTTAAGAGAAAAAAAAACAAATACTACACATACTAAGAATAAGTTGTATCCGATATTTTAGACGTGTAGATGTTTTGGTAGTGTCGGTGGTGTGTGAGGCGTTGGTGAGCATTTGTGATGTAGAATGTTGTTATTGCATTCTGATTCATGTAAAATGTTCGGATGAATATATATCAACATAATATACACGTTATGCTATAGGGATATGTAGGCAGATATTAAATCTTAACTTTGTGTCATGTGATCCTGCAAATAACATACTTTTGTATTTGTCTGTTTAAAATAAAATATATAATTTACATACATCAATATGTATTATTCTTAGCAGTGTCTACAAATGATACATATTGCTATGAAAACGCTACTCGCTGATACATTTAAGATATATTGCTCGCAAAGTTTTCCCCTTTCGTAAATATACGGTATGTGTCAATTACTATATTTCAATATTGCATTTTGTAGTCCCTAGTGCATTCCAGACTGTAACTTTATCATTTATCGTGCAATTATAAGAAGACTTACCAAAAATATTCACAATCAGTAGACGACGTGTCGCCTGTAACACCCGTATATCTACCTCAATCGTTAATGCCACACTTATAGGATCAAAGTTGAAAACAATCAATAGAACTGCTTGTGCGGACTTCAACTTTGTCATCCATCATGTACGTTTAAAAAAACATGCACTAAATGATCACCATGAGGATACGGCGTGTCATGTGTAACACACCTCTCCCTATCTCAAAGATCAAGGTCACACACATGTCAACTTTGCCAAAAAATAAGCTTTTATCGACTGTAACCTTGTCATTCATCACAATTTTGAAATAACTAACGTCAAATGACCATCATGAAAAGACGATGCGTCGTGTGTAAAGTTCGGCTCTTTACCTCTTAGGCCAAAGTAAAACATAGAGATTGAATCTTAAATCAGGACATACAACAGCTTGTCAAGACTGTTAGTTCATAGTTTTTCATGCAATTTTTAGAAGTGTTTACCACAGACGTTCACCATGCTCAAACTTGTTTTCATTTGTAACAACCGTCTCCCTACCCCAAAGGTCAAGGTTACACATAACTGTCAAAGGTTACTTCAAAGGTCAAGGTTACACATAACTGTAAAAGATAACATGTAGGTCTTAAACAGCTTGATCAGACTGTAACTTAATCACTCATCATACATTTTTTAAATAATTTACAAACTATGTTAACCACGTGGAGAAGGTGTGTCACATATCTTCGTCATACAGATGGCCGTGTTTCTCCAGGTCTCTTCTCCATAGAGTAATTATGGCTTCACAATGGTATTGAAAAGCCTCATCTTGGTGTTGATTTCTACTGCGCTTGATCCCCAGATGTTCTTTAGCTGATGGAAGGCTGCTGGTGCTTTACCAATGCGAGTTCTGGCGTCTGAATCTATTCCTCCATGGTTGCCCAGGGTTTTGCCGAGATAGGTGAAGCTTTAATTAATCCTCTTCCTGCGCCTCGCCCTCGACTTTGATAGAAGTGTTGTTGGATGCGTTGGTCTTGAACAACTTGCTCTTCCCCCTGTTGATGGTGAGGCCCAGTCTAGCCGAGCTGTCAGCAACACTGTTGAAACCTTTGACAGCAAAACACTATTGCCAACATCTCTCTTTCAATGTTTGCCTATGAGCTCTGTGTAGGTGTCAATGTCTTGCTTGCAAAAGCAATTGGTTTACCGTCTTGCAAAATGGTTAAGCCAACACCATGTTTGCTTGAAACGCATTCAAGCGTAACCCGTTTCTTATTGTCAAAGTACGCAAGTACTCGGCTTTGCGTCACTACGTCCTTCATTTTATTGAAAGAGTCAATTTGCAGCTGATCGAATACGAATTCTTGAGAAAAGCATGTAAACTGCTTGTAATGTCAGCCAAATGTGGTGAAAACTTGTGCAGGTAATTCACCATGCCAAGAACTGTTACTAGTGCTGCCCTTGATTTTGCGTACTGCAATGACGTAATGGCCTTGACATTTTCACTGTCAACTTTGAGACCATTTTCTGAAATGGCATGACCAAAGAATGGCATTTCTTTGATGTCAATTAGGAGTTTCTCTTGATTGAAACGTACCCCTTTCTCGCGTACCCTGTCCAGCAAAGCGAGTAGATGACTGACATGCTCAGACTTTGTTCTTCCCCAAATCAAAATATCGTCAACTACAAATGCTACCCCTTAAAGACCTTCAAATGTCTCGTCAATTGTTTTTTGCCTAACGTCCTGACTGCAATTCAGACCAGTTGCATACGTTAGTACCTGTACCGTCCAAACGGTGAACTGAACGTTGTAAGGTAATAGGAAATCGTGTACAACTTTATTGACCAACAAGCATGTGTAACGTCTACGACGCTAAAATGTCTTGCGCCACTTAGCTTGCTCGTGACGTCATCAATGGTGCGCATCGGATAATGTTAATGTTTCTATTGCGATAATGGGCCTCTCTATTGGGTAGGCATTGATGAAATACTTGATTAAAATATAATCTTATTAAACATAATATTACACCATTTAAGATATCGATAAGTTTATGTTGATCTGTTCATTCTCTATGAACATAAATTAGTTTAAAATTACTCATCTATTACGAGAAAGCCATTAAATATGTCAATGCGTACACGTTTCAGAATTACTCGGTTAATTATTATAACATCTTTAGGAGAAACAGTTTTTAAACGCTTCCATATACGTGCTTCTATTGCCATGGTGTACATGTTCAAGTGAACGGGACCAGGAATGCCTCTCCATCACGGCGATCGAAGCCTCATTGTTTAACCCATTTATGCCTAGTGGACTCT
Source organism: Dreissena rostriformis (assembly GCA_007657795.1). Classification (NCBI taxonomy): domain Eukaryota; kingdom Metazoa; phylum Mollusca; class Bivalvia; order Myida; family Dreissenidae; genus Dreissena; species Dreissena rostriformis. The sequence goes on from VMBQ01001953.1 coordinate 7,454, forward strand.
CCCATCCTTCTAAATTGGATCTTTTTTTTCCCCAAAATAAGGGATGTCTAGTATATTTATTTCTATATTTAGAATATTTCTTATAGAAATTCCTGTAAGCAAACAGCGCAGACCATGATGAGACGCCGCATCATGCGGCGTCTCATCTGGGTCTACGCTGTTTGCCAAGGCCTTTTTTTTTCTAGACACTAGGCATACATGGGTTAATGTGTGCTCATGCATAATTGCCAAGATAAACACGCATAATTAATGGCAGTAAGTTTGTTATTTTCTATGATATTAGCTACTTGCCCTTTAATTTAGGAACATAATTTAACTAATACTAAGCGCTAATTTGAGGCAGCCACTTAGGAAAATACGTTGAAAGTTGAAAGTACGTTCGGATCAAGCGTGAAAAGTAGGTCAACTGATTTTTTGAATTCTATTCGTCAAAAAGAGCCTATGCAGCTGCTTTAAGGCCACAAAAACAAGTGTTAGGAACAAATGGACAAGAAACAATAACACAATAGCATTGTGAACAATAATTGAGGATACACGGTCATAAAATAACAACTTAGTAACACTAAGAGGATGATTTGACCACGAAAATAATAATTTCAGAAAACAATAACGGAAGAGTAAACCATTAAAATAACCCAATAAAAGGTAAACCATTAGAGCGATAGATGTATGTGAGCTAGATACAATAATAAAGTAGACATATAGAGGTAGATATGACCTTAAAATAACCGCATAGACATTAGAGGGATACATGACTTACATACACTAAATATGTAAAGATTTGAGAGAAATACAATAAAATACCTACACGAAAATAGTCACACATTGCATGGAGATGTTTTCATTTAACAACACTGTAAACAATATTTTCAAGATAAGATAAAAATTAAAACAAATGAGACAAACAACACAACAAAGAAAAAAGTAAACAGCAACAACGTTAACAGTTAGAGGGAGATTAGGCCGAGATACAACAATAGCGTAATCAATTAATTTGAGATAGTACATATGTAAGAATAGCATTAAAGAGAACAATAAAGGGAGATAGGGATACACAAATAAATACAAAAGCAATAAATAATTACTGAGAGCTATGGAAAAAAACTACACGCAAATACAATTAATAAATAGATGTATCGATGACTTACACTCAGAACCACGTATCTTCATTTTGCTAAATATTTCAGGAGAGAAGGAAAACGTGTTTATGCTACAAATACTTGGATAATCAAACACATTTGTCCTGTTAAAGTAAATCTGAAGCTAACACGCCCCATGAATGTTTTGGTAACCAACTCCTTACCTAATATGGGCAAATTGAAAGAACTGTCTGGGCATAAGTATGCGTTGTTAACATATGATATGTAAAATGCCCAAAACAAGTGTATTTCAAAACACAATTTGGCTTAATGATATTTTTAAATAATCCAAAGCTTTTGGAGTGCCAGAACAATGTATCAGGGTGAACCACACTATGGCTGTAAAAAAAGTGGTTTTCTGATTAAATTGGTTTGTCAAAACCATGTATCTTACCCATATGTATGCTCCAACGAAAAACAGATCACATAATGATTAAATTAAATGCCAAATACTAAAGCAACTAAGCATAAGCTACTATGGTATGTATGAACTTCATATAAACTACTGCAGGTGTGGGTGTGAAATCATGTGTACTTGTGTAGACTGTTCTCCGATTTAAAAAAATGTATGTAACTCCATCGGCAACACGATTGTATGGGCAATACAAACTTCAGTCATGCGTTAAATGTGGTTTTCATTAAAGGGTTCATATCACAAGGATACTTTTATATTAAATTAATTTATTTTGAATGTTTGGAAATCAGATAACAACACAATTCAACAATTTCATAACATAAGTTATGTCAAAGTCCGTATTATCACGCCAATTCAGAATGAACGTGAATAAGGCAGAATCCGCTGAAAAGAAACGGTTGGATGTGTGTCTCTCGTTTTGACAGGGCATGTCTTTTCTAAGTACTTTTTTTACTACAATACTTGTTTCTTCTAACATAATTCTTGAACATTTTGGATGGACGAATTATTGTATGCCGATTGCAATTCAAATGAAGTTTTCACTCTTGAAGAAAATACACCATTTTTGCTTCTAACTTTCGAGAATCGAACCAAAAATGCAGTTCACACACTCAAAATGAACTTACCAAGTAATAGAATTGCGTACCAGCAATTCTGACCGATTCTCTCTATAACAATCATACTGTGCTTCTTAATGTTCTCACTTTAACAGGTATGTATTATTAAAATGCATATGAAGTGTCAGAAGAGCAAACTAGCAGAGAAGGCCCAGGAGATATCAGATCCGACTATGGCTGCAAGAGGACTAGATGCACGAGATATGTGTAGCTCCTGCTTCATGCATAGCTGCTTTTTAGTCATTCGCCGAGCTTCTGCTTCTTCTTACCGGTCGATTCCGCCATCAAAAGTTTCTTCTTAAGAGTCCCGCTAAAATCAAATTCATAAGACTCAGTGTCACAGCTATAGACACCATTAACAATGACCACCAGGGTATTTATTTTAATTAGAATTCGAATAGTGATGTAGACTGTTTAAGAGGAACATCTTATTGTTGATATACAGTAGACTGTTAGCTGATATCAGGAAACAACATTTTTCATTTAACGTTTTTTTTTTATCGGAATGATTTGAGCGTAGGAAATGAGTAAATTATAATTCAAAACTTATTTGTTTCTTTATTCACATTGGATCAACATGTTAAGAAAACTGTCCAAAATAAGAAGTTCTATTGAAACTTTTGAATATTATTACAAAATACCACAAATGCTGTTCGATACTTACCCACTACGTATATATCTGCGAATGGTTTGCAAATGAGCACAATATGCGTACTTGCCTCAAAGATCTAAAATACTTAAAAGGCTATTTGAAATCCGATAGAATGCTAAGTTGAAAAATGACAATACCACAAATGCATTATGCTGATGTCATTGTTGCTCATTGTTTTAAGTGTATATATTGTGTGTATGACTAGTGTAATCTGAACACCATACATTATATTTCCACATAGAATTAATCAATATGCAAAACTGATTGATTATACGTTTGAAATCTATACATTATACAGCTTTGTGTATAAATCATTTGTATGATGCAATTATCAGTGCAAGTATCTATTTTACTCAATAGTCATAGACATTTCTGAAATACAATGGGTTCAACTGAATAATAATCTTTTTATATCACATGTCTTGTTCTATCTTTAAATATTATTGCGTTTTACCTATTTTATTAGCATATTCATTATTCTAAAATTAAACTTCAAATGAACGAAATAAATCAATGTGTCATTATTATATATAATTACATGTAACAATTGGACTTAGCATTTACATAAACTAATTAAAATAACTCCTAAGCGTTGTTTGCACTTATCATCCCCTAATTATTTCCTATTTTGTGTGTCCTGTACTTTTTTTATTCATTTCGCACATATTATTGGATACATGGATATCAACTCCAGTTGCATATTACTGTGTGCTGGTTTACTGACAAGACATATACACGACACATGCTTTTTAGGTTAACAAATCAACATACCATCGGCATTTTGGATTTCAATGAATATTTGACGTTATTTGCTGGGTCTGCTATAAGACCAACAAGTATAAGGACCATCATCGCCTTGGTTTTAAGTGGTCTTTGCCCGAGCAGAAATAAAGTATACGAACAGTGGCATTACCTGCATCAAACCCATATTTACACTTAATTTGAAATTTAAAACAGTAGTCCCTCGTCAGGCTAGCGAGGAACATATCGGGAATTAATTTTCAACATTTCATCACTTATCATTAAAGAGAAGCAATAAGAATACTTTATACAATGACACGCTTAATGTTACGTTGCTAAATGGCCCAAAAAACAATATTTCGTTATAATAATTGTAGAACATGTTGTCTGTTTAAATGAGAATAAACAAATGTTTGCCCTATCAATGTTGATTTGTATATTATCGAAATGGCAAGGTATCTCAAAATCGAAATTATTTCAGCAAAAAATGTAGCTATTACAAGATAAGCGACCGACTTCACGAAGACCTGAAATCACAACTTAGTTGACTTATTAGGAACATCAACGGTCAACAAATATGGTAAATTTACAATAATGCATTCCTAGAAATCACGCTGAGTTTGCATACGTATTGCTCCCTCGGGAGGCAATAATGTGCACATTCACAATTGGGCGTATTCGTACTCGTAAAAACACCAAAAAAGAAAACATTCAAACACGCTGGGCCCCAGACGTATAACCGCCAATGCATAATAATGACATGTCATTGCCACCAACATTTATAGACACAACGTTTAAAAGTCATTATGTGTGCATTATTTGTGTTTTCATACACACATGTTATAACTATCGGCCCTTAAAGTATTGGAAGATCTTATTACGCGAAAACGCAAAAAGACAACTTTTGGTTGCATTGAGGTCTTACAATCGATAAGGCAAATCCTTCAACAATTCTAAAATAATCAAATGTAAATCAAACAATTCCTCCACCTCCGGGTGTACGAACCTATCGGTTGAAATAGCCGGTCTACCAAGCACTTTGGAGAAGTGAATTTTCTAAAATATCGCTTGTAAGGAGTGTAGTTTTGGTAAACAATATACCCCGGTATTAAAATATGTAATACTCAGTTGGGAAAATAAATCAATTAAACAATGCTGCACATCACTTTATTGGTTTCATAAACTTATTCACCATTTATCTCCAACTCCCCAACAGTCAGCTTAGCTCATCTAACAATTCTCCCCACCTCAATGTTGATGACTTCCGTTTGCAAGACGATCTCCTGTCGAGACCGACTGGTCAACATTTGTGATGAATCTTGCTACCGTTTTGGTCAATCCTGCTCTAAGTCAACTAACATTTAATAAATTGCCCCACCCCATGAGAGATATGGACAAAAAGTTAAAAAGGGGAAAATTGTCATGGAGATATTACAAAAAAAAGTAAAAAAAAAACAACAGAATATAATAGGACTGACGAGGAGTGGAAAAAACAACGTGGAATTTATTTATATAAATTAACAACAAATATAAGTTAATTTTTTCCTTTTTCTTTTAAAAGATTCCCTTTATTAGCTACATAAATGACAATCCAAATTTAAACAGTACATCAATAATCGGAGACTTAAATCAATGGATCATTGCGTACAATGTATTTGTTTCCGTCAAATTTATCACATTGCTGTAACCAAAATGAATGTCACAGTCTCGGTATGTAATTCGATATTAGTGGCATTTTTTCCAGACCAAAAATAATCTAGACGAACAGGCAACAAAAGCTAGGTACTCATCTGGGTCTACGCTGTTTGCCAAGGCCTTTTTTCTAGACGCTAGGCATAAATGGGTTAAGGTCTTAGGGACACTTAGCGGTCAGAGTGCACATATGCCACACTAGACCTGGTCCACACTGTAACCATTTGCGTCATGTCATGTCACGAGGAGATTAGAAACTAAGTCTCTCCGTTAAAACAAGTAAAACATTCCCTGAACACTAAGTAGGTCACAATCATTGTCAAGTCAGTAATTTTTTTTAATTATTTATAGAGCAGAGTGTATATAAGTCATTCAACACCCTCTGCTTTGCATTGATCTTTCCAAGGCAGTTTCCCAGTATGAATTATGTGTAGGTTTATGTCGTGTTGTATGTATTGTCCTTTATTGTCTTTAATAATAGAATAATAGACTAGCAGATGTTACGAAGGATTTCTTTTCCTGAAAACCTTTTCTGGAGTGAATGTGTCTTATGTATTAAACCTTTTCAAACAGGGTCAACATTTTATTTAGTAACAAGGTAATACTTGATATTATAAAAAGCTTACAGTTTGTTGTTTTGGTCCAATTTCGGGCAGACATTCAGCCGCGTTCTTTCTTATCTAAAAATATATATTGTTTTCCCAAATGACTGCCCGAAATTCCCAATTGTAGTTTTCAACCAGTTTCTTTTTACATATATTGCAACATTTAGTTAATTTCCCTATTCAACTCTTTAAGTTAAAACTTAGTTAATATAATATTGAAAACACTTTTATTCTTTAAAGTTAAAAGTATTTGTTAGCAAAAAAATATCCAGTTAAAAACAACAGCACTGGCTTTACCCAAACAGGCCACATTGATCTATTGGTTGTGTAACTTTGTTTCATCAATTTGCATTTGTGGAAAGGATTTTGTCACCAGCTTCAACCTCACTCAGCATATGGGAATTCACACGGGAGAGCGGCCACACAGTTGCAGCATTTGTGGAAAGGGCTTTGTCACCAGATCCCACCTCACTCAGCATATGAGGATTCACACGGGAGAGCGGCCATACAGTTGCAGCATTTGTGGAAAGGAATTTGTCAGAAGCTCCATTCTCACGATGCATATGGTTTTTCACACGGGAGAGCGGCCACACAGTTGCAGCATTTGTGGAAAGGTATTTGTCACCAGCTCCAATCTCACGATGCATATGGTGATTCACACGGGAGAGCGGTCGCACAGTTGCAGGGTTTGTGGAAAGATTTTTTTCACCAGACCCAAACTAAATATCCACATGTGTTGTCATACAGGAGAGCGGCCATACAGTTGCAGCATTTGTGGAAAGGAATTTGTCACCAGCTCAAATCTCACGATGCATATGGTTTTTCACACGGAAGAGCGGCCACACAGTTGCAGCATTTGTGAAAAGGGATTTGTCACCAGTTCCTGCCTTACTCGGCATATGAGGATTCACACGAGAGAGCGGCCACACAGTTGCAGCATTTGTGGGCAGGGCTTTGGCCGTAGTTACGACCTCACTCGGCACAGGAGGATTCACATTGGAGAGCGGCCACAGGAGAGTTGTCGCACAAATGCACCGAGTGTGACAAAAGATTGTTTTATGCAAAAACCCTGAAGATGCACATGAGGCGGCACTGAAGGGAAAACCTTTACCGATGTCTTATGATCAGCATGAAGTTCCCCTTTAGTGGAAATCTGAATATGGTTACGTATACAGAGACACCATTACTAGGTCAGATACAAGTGCCTAGTCTGCAATAAGAAGTGTTTTTTACGTCCTCATCATTAAACGCACAAAACAGCCGCTTACATCCTGGAAAACAGAAAAAGAAAACCGAGCTATGCACAGTGAAATTCTCATTTATAATCGCGAAAAGTATTTACGCACAGGGATTGGTATATATAGTGATATTGTTTGTTTGAACCTAACGTTTTATGTGATAAAATGGCTTCATACATTGACAAATATAAATACATACTTTGACTTTAATATTGCTGTAATAAACAAAATCTTGAACCGCTATACATCGGCATTGGTATATCCAACATTTGCTAGACCTCACAGATATGACATTCACTTTAGTTGAAACTAGCTTTTTCATCGCCCATTTCTTTTTCCACAAAACCCCTCTACAAATTATTACCATATTGAGGCATGCAACAGCTGATCAAAGGCTTAGTTCACACGACCTTACCGCCCCGAATATTGGGGGCACTTCATAGAGCAATTCACTCCATCACTGTCTCTACACTCATACGTGAACATGTCACGAAATCTCTTTCAGTCACATTTCAGACACGTTAACAGTTAATAAGGCATTTTCTTTTAAAATTATTTTGTCTTAAATGACATCCTTTACACGTAGTTTTATAACCATTACCTGTACCATTTAGTAAAGGTCAAGGACACTTAGTTTAAAACCTATTTATTTTAGCTCATTTGCATCGAAAGCTCAAGGCTGCCGCGTATTGAGGCGCTCTCAAGTCCGTTTCTTGATAGAACCAGTACGTGGGGGTCTTGGGTAGATCTAAAGAACGCTTTCATAGTGTGGATGGAACCCATGACATCCCGGTCGCTAGGCGCACACAGCATTATCCATTATGTCGCGGTGTTCAAAGTAGAGGTAACATACTTAAAGGTCAAATATGGCCATAATAGAGCTTTTTTAGAAAATAATTACTAACATAATAAACACATGTGTGTGCGTTGAAAAGTACTATAAGATCAAGTAAAACTAACGAAAACATTCTGAAAACTCGAGAAGTCACAGTTTTTTCCCTGGGTAATACATAATTTTATAAGATGAATGTAATTCTTCAGAGGCCATTTGAATGCACATTTTTAATGAAAATTTATGATAACAGACGATATGTCCATGAACTATCAATCAAGTTCATATGTGGGTTATGTGGAGTGAAAAAAGTAAACAAGGTCACATTGGAGTCAAACCTAGCCTGCTTGTATCGGGAGGCGGTAAACTACAACGGGCGAGGCATGGTATGGTATTGCGCAAGGGGGGGGTTAGAGGGTTATGGTTAGGGTTAGGGTTAGTGTTAGGGGTCGGGTAAGGGTTTGGGTTAGCCTAAACCCAACCCTAACCCTAACCCGACCCCTAACCCTAACCCTTACCCTAACCCTTTTTTTGGGTTATCACCCCTATACCCTCGCCCGTTGTAGTTTTCCGCCTCCCGCTTGTATCTCCAAATGTTCATGTATTAATGCAACAATTATAAGGTCGGTATTACTTGTCTCGTTAATTGATGTTTCACAGGGTCTCCTGACTCTTACCAGACCCCAGTGAGTCGATACGCATATCATTACGGTGTGTGTGGTAAGGACTTTGAGACAAGATTAAATCTCAATGTTCACATAAGGAACCATGCTGTCGGCTCCAACCTCAAGGTGCACACGATGAAGCATACAACAGAGTGGCCGCACCTGTGAACTGTGTGTGACGAGGGCTTTGCAAACACTTCCAATCGGAATTGCACATTAGGTGCCACACTAAGGAAAAACCTTACCACTTAGACATAATATGCTGGAGGGATTTCATAATGAGAGTGTATTTGGAAAAACATTTACATCCACAAAAACAAACTCAAATAACCCAGCAACAAAGCCGATATGGACTCCCTGTTGTCTATATGACCGCATAACCTAAATAGAATCATAAAAAAATGTTCCTTTCACATTTGTCATATAAAGATGAGGTTTTTAGCTCACGTGGTTGAACATGGTCATGGTGAGCTTTTGTTATCACCTTATCTCTGTAATTTTGGCATGCGTCAGTGTGCTTGTTTAAACTATACGGACCACATTTATGTCCCAATCTTTATGAATCGTGGTCAGCAATTTGTCCTTATGCTTTATCATTGAACATGATTTTAATAATTGTACTGAGGAAACATATTATATATATATATATAAAAAAAATGAAGTTGAACTGTTGAAGCGAAAAAAAAAACAATAATACAAAAACATATGAAATTGAAAATCCAATTGCATGGAAAATAAGCCGGTGCATTTACTTGTGGGGATCTTTTTTTTGCCAAATCCTTATGAAACTTTCTCATATGATTAGTCCCAATGTATCTCAATTGAGCTCAGAACTGGGTAACGATGGGTAAAAAACTATGCCACTATATCGAATGGAAAAAAAACACCTGTAGCATATTGCGGCGCCTTTCAATCTGGGTCTACGCTGTTTGCCTAGGCTTTTTTTTGTAGACGCTAGACATAAATGGGTTAATTGTACAACAATTCATAGAAAACCCGTGTTACCACTCTAGTTATAAATAAAGCTTATGTAACATGTGAGAAAACTTATTGATATTGAGTATACCATGGCCACTGTTACTCCCGTGAGACTGCAATTTAATTCGTGATAGTTCAGTGTTCTTGTTTGTACATGTTTCATTTAATTCTTATTGTTAATTTTAGGTTCAGTTACGTTTAACCCATTTATGCCTAGCGTCTAGAAAAAAAGGCCTTGGCAAACATCGTAGACCCAGATAAGACGCCGTATTATGCGGCGTCTCATCATGGTCTATGCTGTTTGCTTAAAGAAATTTCTGTAAGAAATATTCTAAATATAGAAATAAATGTACAAGACATCCCTAATTTTGGAAATAAATTGATCCAATGTAGAAGGATGGGAGAGTCCGCTCGGCATAAATGGGTTAATGTTCCCTTTCGAATGAAGGGCATATAGCAGTCACACTGAACGTAGTGCAAAGTTTCCTGTTCTGGTGTCAAGACTTGCCATGCCTTAGAGGTAAAATGATTTATATATGCTTGTATAGTAAATTAATTCCGAAATATTCTTCTCCGAAACACAAAGTGCCAGGGGTTTAATATATGGTGAGTAACATTGCACATTTTGTATCTTATACTTTTTTAGCTCACCTGAGCACATAGTTCTCGTCGGAAACTTTTATGATACTGTGCTGTCAGTCGTCTGTCAGTCCGTGTGTACATCTATCTTGCGGAGGATTCCGGAGATAGTCGATGCATCACGATTTCATATCGATGTGACGATATGTAATCACCAGTATCATACAG